>VUQG01020182.1:0-28629 GCA_015106755.1 Etia nguti
TCACTGCTGTTTAGTTTTCTGTCTTCATTTATGTTGGAAGTGATAGCAGAGCTGTACGTTTTAATTTTTTCAGAAATCTCTCAGTAGAACATGGTATATCATGTTTAACAGGAAACTAGCGAGCTAATTTCCTGCTAACTTCTAACTCCTTTAAATTTAATAAATTCTGTTTTCATGGATGCCTGAATGTTAAACTTAATTGTTACACCTGGTAAAGCAGCAACGCTGATCATTTTATTAAAAATGAAAGAATTTAGACAGTTTTTAACTCTCAGTGATGCTGCAGTGTTCATTTGACTTTGGGACCTGAAGCGGAGTTTGGGCCCAGATTTCTCCGCGAGGCTCTTGACTATGGTAGCCGTAATGCTCCGACAATCCATCAAGCGGTACGGCTTCGTAGCTTACCAAAGTCGTACTAAACCACTTTTTGACTGATTTTTTTAGCGCCATGTTTCACATAAAATCGGTTCGAGGTCAGTAAGCACAACCAGAATCCATACATAACGCGCACCGGATTATAAGGCGCACTTTCGATTTTTGAGAAAATTAAAGGATTTTAAGTGCGCTTTATAGTGCGGAAAATACGGTTGATTTGATGTACAGTGGTGCATAATTTCCTCTTCATTTGAAAGTTAATGGGTGTG
The DNA here is from genome assembly GCA_015106755.1 of Etia nguti. NCBI lineage: Eukaryota > Metazoa > Chordata > Actinopteri > Cichliformes > Cichlidae > Etia > Etia nguti. The sequence continues at coordinate 645 of VUQG01020182.1, forward strand.
GATATTTAATGCAGTCACAAAAATATAAAAGCTGTGCTGAAATCAATCCAGTTATATTATTTACAAAGTAAGCCTGCAATTTAATGGAAAAAGATGAAAAGAAAATGGGAAACACAGATGAATGAGAGCAGTTTGTTGTGTGTCTTTTATGAATCATGCTGCAGAATCGGTAGTCAGTTTTTAAAGCTCTTTTTTTTGTTGTTTTTTTGGTGATTTCTGTAGACAACATAGCTGCCGAACTGGAGGCCAGTCTGGGCCAGCTGGAGGAGATCACTGGCTACCTGACAGTGCGACGTTCCTACGCCCTTGTGTCCCTTTCGTTTTTCCGTAAACTCCGTGTTATTCGTGGAGAGGATCAGGAAATCGGGTGAGACTCTTTCTTCTTAGCTGTTCTCATCCTTGCCATGTCCTGTAATTATGAGTTAAAAGGGGAAGGACTGACCTTTTCAAAATGTCTTTTTGTGGTAGCTGTTTCTGGTTAGACTTTCCCAAATCATACACGAGGCTTCGTTGAGACGAAGTGGAAGACGCCTGCAGCACAATGAGCTGCACTTATAGAAGAAATAGCAAAGGACAGACATGATATAAATTGAAGACTAGCCATGCTCAGATAACCTCCTGCTCATGTTACTCAAAGGAGCTTTTTGTACCCTCAGCCAAATGTCATGTATCATAAAAAGTATGTTCATGCTGTCTTCACTCTTCTTTTCCAGGAATTATTCCTTCTATGCACTGGACAACCAGAACCTGCGGCAGCTCTGGGACTGGTCCAAACACAAGCTGACCATTCAGCAGGGGCGCATGTTTTTCCACTACAACTCCAAACTCTGCATGTCTGAGATCCGCAAGATGGAGGAGGTGACGGGAACCAAAGATCGGCAGGTCAAGAACGACATCGCCTCCAAGACCAACGGAGACCAGGCTTCATGTAAGACCCTCGGCCCTCGAGTCGGCTTTTGCAGGATGTTATTATAGCAACGAAAAACACAGTGTCGGGCTTGGTACATGCAAACATACTCATAGTTATTGTTATGATGGTCATTTCCTGTCCTGTGTTTGCAGAAGTCTTCCTGCAGACCTTTTACCGACATTGTGTAACTTGCGTAGGAACAACCAACAAAGCAAAGCACTCATAACCCCTAAACATGGTAACGTGGTGATCTTGGCGTTGCTGACCTGCTGATTGTGTCCTTTTCATCGTAATTCATATGTGTACGAGCTGGTTAACAGGACGTTATGAAACATTGCACCGCGACATTGCCCGGGCCAAAGGTTTGACTGAAGAAATTCATGATTTCTTGTCAAACTGGGATTTTATCTCAGTTTCTTCACAAAAAAATATCCATAGTCAGTTTTCAAGTTTTACATTTCCCAAGTGGGGTCCATTCTATACCCATAGATCTTCAGTCTGTGTAACTTGGACTTGTGTTTATATAGTTGGGATCTTGGCGATCAGCTTCTGATTGGCCCCGAGTCTCTTTTTTACCCCTCAGCTGTAAAAGGCTGATGGAGTGTTGTGTCACCCTGCTGTGAGGACAGGCATGGACACGCAACTTTGTGAATACAATATCTCTACAAATAGACAATGTAGGACTTTCAAATTGATATCATAGGTGGATCTACTAGGAGGGTGATGGGGTAACACTGGCGGCCGTCAGGGTTTTTGATAACTCTTTGAGTTCAGGTAGATTTTCTGTCATCTGTGTTTGACTTCTGCTGCAAAGGCCACAGAAAACATTTGAATGCCAGAGCAGTGCGCCTTCATAAATTGAGCCACAGAAATGCACAAAGCCAAGGTCATCTTTCATTACTGACATGTTAAAAGCCTTTGTTTTTTCTTTATCAAAGACCTTGAGAAATGGGGTAAACATGTAGGAGTGAAGCTGCAGACAGGAGTGCTGAGGAGACCTTTGTTGTTGTTGTTGTTGTGTGCTGGAAGACTTTAATTGTATGTCTGCTGTGCTTTTGAATTGTTAACCCAGTTTTGTTAGTTCTTTGTAAGCAAGAGACGTGCTTTTACGCATGCTCGGCAAAACAAATGAAAAAGGATTTAGTTTGTCAGCTGAAGAAGAATTTAAGTTTAGAAAAGTGAAAAGTACAAATGACTGAACAAGTGGAGGACATGAAGATGTTCTCACAAATGAACAAAAGCAGATATGATTCCCTAGTTTTCTCCAGTCAACAGAGATTTAAAAACCTGCATAATTACTCATTATCTTTAACCTTCACTGTTTCTGTCTTGTGTGCTCTCAGGTGAGAACCACGTGCTCAATTTTACCCAGATTCGAACCATGAGCGATAAGATAATGATCAAGTGGCAACCTTTCTGGCCGAAAGACTTCAGAGACCTGCTGGGCTTCATGGTGCTGTACAAAGAAGCGTGAGTTCATCTCGAGTCATCAGTCAGCCACTCTCACACTCAGACTCAGAATCTGACTCGGCTCTCTGCCAAACCATATTGTTCTAAGCTGCTCAGATACTCTGCAGAGTACAGCAGAGATACAGTAACTTTAAAAACATCTGAAAAGTATGTTTTAAAGCGAACAGATCAGTTTGAAAGAACGTCGTTGTTTGTTTGTACTCATACATCAGATACATGCTCAGCAGTGTTTACTGGCCCCTCAAAAGGTTCCTATAATTAAAGGTGTTTTGGGTGTAATTTTCCTTTAACAGTTTGTTCATTAGACACCACAGACTAAAAACTTATGTAAAATAGACATTTTTTAACTTTGGAAAGTATAGAAAGTTCAAAGTTACTACTCCAGGGGGAGGAGTTCAAGTGACCCATGACCCGAACCTGGATAAGCAGCAGAAAATGGATGGAACATAATTTACATCCCTATAGACCAATAAAATCTTAAGATAACATCCTGGAAGATCCTCCTTTCTAGCCAGAAGCGCTGTAAGCGTCTCTCTAACCTCAGTAATCTTTATGAGCAGATTTTCCTCTGTAGGCTGTTGAAACAAATCGATAAATTATTTTTCCCTACAACAGACCGTTTCAGAACGTAACAGAGTTTGATGGGCAGGACGCTTGCGGCTCCAACAGCTGGGTGATTGCCGACGTTGACCCTCCACGCCGAGCCACAGACGGAGAAAAAGAGCAGATCGAACCAGGTCATCTAATCTTCCCCCTAAAGCCGTGGACGCAATACGCCATTATGGTGAAAACCCAGCTCTCGGCCTCTGACGAGAACCAGGTCCACGGAGCCAAGAGCGAGATCATCTACGTCCGCACCAATGCCACAAGTAAGTGCGATGAGTCGATCACGGCTTCTCTCATCCGAGTATTGCTTTGATGTAGTTGAATTGTGAAGTATATTTAGAACATTTAGGGAAGACTTTGGTATTGGTTTAGGAGACTTTGTCCTCATGGAGGAACTTTATTACCTGTGACTTTCCACCAGTATTTTTTTTTTTTAAATACCAAAAATTGTTTGTGACTCTACCTTAACTGTATGACAGAAGCAACTTGTCAAGGTATTACTAGCAACCACAGCACTACTCAGACATCAATGATGTTGCATCTTCAAGCCTGTTCTAGACCTGAATCTAAGGACTGTCCTACCAAACCAGGCATAAAAATTGTTCTTTGTGTAATCTAAACATGGAAACCACTGCAAACCTAAGGCTAAAGATGTATCAGCTTCTTCAAAAGCAGGTTATCGGTTGTGAAATTCCCACAGTGGAAAAGGTCAATATCTTGTCCTGTACTAGAATTCAGCTATTTTTAGGCTCATCCCGCGGTGTTACTATCATTGACTGGTGGAGTCAGTGTTGTGTGTGTTGCTGTTGCCAAAATGTCCTTGGCACAAGAACAAGGAAGAGGAAGACAGACGGCACGATTTGCTTACAGTGCCACAGACCTGCAGGGCCTTACCGCGTGCAAGGTGTCCGTATCAGTCAGTCAAGCAGCAATCACCGAGCTCTTCCCCACTGCTTAATTTTACCCTGCCACCCACAGATCTTGCTGTGTGCACCGTGGTGATGGCCTGTCTAGCTAGCTTCCTTTTAGACAATATACGTTTCCTTCCCGATGAACCGCATGAAACATGACATCTCTCGCTCACATGAAATAGGCTTCCAGCAGAGGCGCATCACTCAGACAGACAGCCATGTCAAGCAGGGTTTGGTTTTTTTTTTTTGCTTTTTTTTTAACCCGTCTGGCAGGCGCTCCGGGTTCCTGGTCTGTGTCAAATCTAACCAACATGGCTCATCAGAAGGGCAAAGCTGTCATTACAAATAAGCTGTTGCTGGTGAATCTTTGTCAGACAATGTGGTCTGACCAGTGTGTGGCAAGAAACAAGGACAACATAATCATAGTGTGACAACAAAGCTCAGGTCTCTGCAGCTCCTGAGGGTTCAGTCTGGCATCTCCAGCGCCCCACTCTTTTCTCACATACACTCTCCTGATCAAACACTGGAAGCTCAGCAGCGTCAGAACGATACTCCATCTCAGGCCAGAACACTTTTGAGATCTGAAGTGTCTCTTGTTCTGCCTCCTACTTGAAAAATCTACGTCACACTCAGAAAGAAGGCCGTGTGTCGGCGATCAGATACACGGCGATGCCAGTCACTGATCAAACCACGAGCTGGCAACCTGTTTTTCTGATCTGCAGGGCTTTTTGTTATCAGCTGACCACAACTGATACAGATTCAAGATCATGAAACCAGATTTTAAAGAAAAACAAACAAACTTGCAAAGCTGTCAGATTTTTTTCCCCCCACATATTTACTAAACCTCACCAACAACACACACTTGTATAAATCACACACACACCCCCGACAGTTAACTCCGTGTCAACATCGGTGCAGTGTGACACCACAAAATAATCACCGGGGTAATTACAGTAAACTAGAAGCAAAGCAATAGCTAGTTGTTTCAGTAAAACTGTCATCAAGTTGCAGCTGAATGAAAAAGTTAAAGCTACTGCCGAAAGCTCACATAAAAAGTTCGATCTTCATTCGCTGTAACCTGAAACACTGGGCTCTGTGAGAGTTGCACATTACGAACATCAAACTGTAATAACAAATAACAAAACTGACGGGGAATACCCTGAGCAAACAGCTGCTGGTCACAGAGCCAAACTCTGCCAGTAAGCATGTTTCAGTATGAAATGCAAATTGGATTGAAAGAGGTGAAAGAGCTGCTGTTTGGAATGCGGCAGGCCTGTGTTGAGCAGAGTGAAGTACAAGGTGCAGAAAAGCCAAATGTAATGTCCCCATAAGTATGCAAGGTCTCGGGAGCTTAAACACAGCTGAGCTTTGGTCCTGCAGATAGCAGTGCTAGGTGGTGACACAGCCTGGATGTTTAATTTATACACCAATATATGAAAGAACATGTAGTGTGTTGTCTGTCTTATTTATTCATTCTATTATGCATCCATGTGATGCTAAAATAGTGGAAAAAATAATTTCCTGCTGGCAAATTTCAGAGAATTCACAAATACTGAAAGAAAGTAAATATAGAAAAGTAATTTTTTTTGGCAGTAATCCTGGTAACAGGTCAGAGTATTCACGTCCCGCAAACAGCCATCCATGTGTTGTTCAAACACTCAGGGCAAAAAAATACAATAAGCACAAAGATTTCCCAAATTTGGGAGTCTGGCTATCTAGGGAGATCATGAATGACTAATTGAACACATCACTAACAATGAGTAACAATCTCAGTATTGTTTTTTTTAATGTAAAGTCATAATTTAAGTATTTATTAAGTCTTCTGTGTATTTCTGAACTGCACTCTTGGGATAAATAAGCGATTTATTACTCGGTGTGCTTAATAAACGTGTTGCTTCATTTTAATCGCCCACTTCTGTGATTTCCCCCCAGAACCGTCGGTACCGCTGGACCCCATTTCTTCCTCCAACTCCTCCTCCCAGATCATCCTCAAGTGGAAACCTCCCAATGACCCCAACGGCAACATCACTCACTACCTGGTCTTCTGCCAGCGTCAGCCTGAGGCCAGCGAGCTCTACAAGTTTGACTACTGCCAGAAGGGTGAGCCACATTGTTTGTGGTCATTTTGTGTTTGTGCGTCTGCTTCTGTGTCCGACACGCTGAATGCTTTTCATTAGCTCGGGAGCTCTTCTCAGTTTAAAGCTTTTGACTACTACAAGCTGCTACAGTCTACTCGTATGACACAGTAAATATTTTGTGATGTAATTCTTCTTGATGGCTTTTGTTAACTTGAAGAAAGGAAAGGGCTCTGATAGTTTTATTGAACCTAAAGTGTATTTATTATGGCCGGGCAATTAACTGAATTTTATCTATAGCTGTTGTTTTGCTTTTCAGTTAATTTGAAAACAGATATCTATCTTGTCACTTTTTACCCTGTGTTGTGGGTCCGGGTATTATCTTAACTGACAGGAAGCTTTCTGTTTTGTTGTGCCGGTCTCTACAGATAACTCTTGTGCAAGTAGCCAAACCAGCACCGACACAATGGCTTCACTTTCAGCACCTGAAAACAAATAACTAATAGATTTGCTGAATCTATTTTCAGAATAATGCTCTTGTTTTGTCTCATTAGCCAAAGGACCAATGACCTTGGGTCATGGTGAAACGTATATCGACATTTCACTAGAATCACTAATTCCCCTACAGTTTTGGTAAGAGTTTGATCAGACTTGCACATAATGATAGGTCTCCACCCAAACTGTTCAAAGTTGGGGTTAAAAATGTGCAATAACCTCTGAATTTTAATGCACTCTGACCCAGATGAGCTACTAGGTCATTGCTGTTCTGGTATTATAAAGCCAGCATCTCTTTTGTCTTTACAGCCGTGTGAGGGAGTGTTAACAGGTTTCCGTAGGTGAACCTGCACAAACATCATTAATGGTTGTTGTACTACCCTTTCATTTGTGTCTGACACTTGGGGGTCTCTCCCTCAGTCCAGTGCGGGGTCTATCCACCAGAGCGGTTTGTCATGGGTTTATTATCTCAGGAAGCCACTGCTTCCTCCATCTGCACCTTTGGACCTCCTGTTGTGGAGGCAAAGGAACGAAGGGACCAGTGGATAGAAGACAAACTGAATAATCAAAAAGAAAACCCACTGTTTAAATATATTTTAAATGATGTTCCCAAAGGAAATGAGCAAAGTTGTGTCTTTTGTTAGGGCTGCAGTGCATAACTGAAACTACATGAAACATGGCACTAAAACAGCCATCCTCTTCATCGCCTTTAGCTCCAGTTCAGGAAGAGTTCATATCTTAGTTGATTTATTTTGGTCATAGCCCGGCCTGCGTTGGTGCCTTTCCATCAGTGCCCGTCTGTGTCAGCGCAATCGCTCCTTTTTTAAACTCCCATAACGCTCGCTCATACAGAGATGGGAGTCTGCGGGGAGGTTGTGTCACTCGTAATTTATCTCCAGCAGAGAGAATGAGGACCTGGGGATGACAGTGACAGACATGCCACCGGGGGATGGGGGCACGGGGGGTTGTGAATAGGACTGTGTTGTGTATCCGTGTTTATCGCACCTGTCATCCCAAACTGCCTGGCTGAAATTTATTTTTTATTCTCTGCTGACTGCGTGTCACTAGGGATGAAGGTGCCATCACGAGTGCCCACTCAGGTGGACAGTGACGAGGAGCAGAAGTGGAACCAGACAGAGGAGCAGGGCCAGGGGACACGATGCTGTGCCTGCCCCAAAACCGAAAAGGAGCTCAAGAAGGAAAAAGAGGACTCGGAGTACCGCAAAACCTTTGAGAATTACCTACACAATGAAGTCTTTGAGATCAAGTAAGACTCCCGACAACAAAACTGTACAGGAACAATAACAGTCAATAAAAATGTCCTTTGTTTGTTTGTTTTCTTGGCCTGAATTTTTAAATCATTTTTTAAAGGTTGGGTGCAGATAACAAGTAATCTGGTTTCTGTGTTTGAATAACTTTAAATTTGACTTCTCTCATCTAGACGCTCGAGACAACGGCGTGCTGTGATGGGCATCGCCAACCGAACGCTTCCCTTCCTAACCACCGCACCAAGCCCTCGCGCAGGTACGAGCGTCCCCACGGACGAGGATGAGGAAGCCTTTGAAAGCACCAAGACTGTGGTCACCGTCCACGCCAAGGAGTCCACCGTTATCTCCGGCCTGCGCCACTTCACCAGCTACCAGATCGAGGTCCATGCCTGCAACCACCCGACCGACCCAGGGCGCTGCAGCATGGCGGCGTATGTCAGTGCCCGCACAATGCCTGAAGGTAAAGAGGCATCGCTAACGTTACCAAGGAGCTTGGTTATGTAGGTCTGTGTAATAAACCCGGATGTACAAGCAGGTAGCGTTTATATCTTTTTTGGGGCCATTTACTCTTAGTAACTACCAGCAACCACTACGTAACCAGTCACAGAATATACACATTTTTCCCCTAGTAACCGGTGGTTGCAACGGGGTCGCTGACTAGTCTCTAGGCCTGTGTGAGTGGGGACTTGACTCTCTTTTAGCTAACCTTCTTCTGACTCGCTCCTTGTTGCAAACAGAAGGTTTGAAAAGAAATGACCATATTTGGGATTTCCCCTCTCTGTGACATCATACAGAGCCAAAAGTAGTAAAAACCTGTGTGAAACAGAGTGTTTAGCACAGAAAGAGCCTGAGCTTTTGGCTCACAAGGATAACTTGTATATAAACTGACCTCATTCTCTAAAACATTTTTAATATGAGCATACATGTTGTAATAGTGTGTGTGTGTGTGACAGAAAATAAGTATAGTAGCAAAATAGGTCCCCTGTTGGTTTAGAGACCCCATAAATTGGTCACTTGAACAATAAAGTCACAAAAAACCTGTCTGTCTTTTCCAAACTGATCATTTCTTGAACAGCAGGAGAAAGGGAGAGACTGACATGCAGCAAATGTCTGCAGCCACTATCAAAGCAAGGACGCCCCTGCAGCTCATCTTTTATTTACTCCAAACACGCCCAACTCTTCACACAAATATGACTCATGTCATTTTGTTCGCCACAGACAAAGCAGATGACATCTCGGGTCCCATCAAATGCGAGGTGACAGAGAACACAGTGCACATCACCTGGATGGAACCACAAGCCCCGAATGGGATGATCATCCTGTATGAGATCAACTACAAGAAGCTGGGTGACTCTGAGGTGAACGCGTCCACAGGCTTCCACATCTGCACACACATCTGTCATGGCTTTATTGCCTTAGTATATGTAATAGTTTGAATCTGGGATGGCAGAGTTCATTGCAAGTTCACGCCAACGCAAATGGTTCTTACACCGAGCGATTTTTGTATTCCTCTTTCTCATTAAACATAACGACTTTGGCTTTCAGTGGAAAACAATGTAGAAGAAACAAATTGTTCATCTTAAAGCTCACCACGCAGCACAGACGGCTAAAAGCAATGCTTATTATTTGGTCTGTTGGTCTCACTAATGTAATTTGGGAGATAACCTTAATGGAGAAGTAATTTTAACGGTGCACCATGTTTTAGTTGCTATAGAGATCAGTTAGTCCGAACATCTGGTTGATGCTGGTGATTTTATTTGTAGTGCAAAACAAACCAAAAGAAAAACAAACTTGTGTTTAACGCACAGATATGAAACAAAATGAGTCTAAATTAAGTTTTAAACTTTCCAAACCTGAACGGCCGCGTTGTTCCTCCGCAGGAGCTGCACTACTGCGTGTCGAGGAACATGTACAAAGCAAGCCGCGGCTGCAGACTGAAAGTGATGCATCCTGGGAATTACACGGTGAGAATCCGGGCCACCTCACTGGCTGGGAACGGATCATGGACCGAGCCCACGTACTTCTATGTTGAGGATCCAAGTAAGTAGACAGAATGAGTTCAGACATGATTTTAGTTTGGTTTTTTTTAATAGTAATTTATAGTAAAAACTGATTTTCAAAATGTTGTTGAACAGTGTTGGTACTAAATTATATCAGTTTAAAATCTGGTTTTAAAGGAAAAATAAATCCATGAATTTTTATCCTTGGCCATTTAAACAACACATTCTTTCATTTTACACTACCCACCATCTAACAACTTATTATACAGAAATAAAAATGTGTTTATGGTCATGTTTTTGTTTATTTTAGGGTACTGTCTTATTCTTCCACGCTTTATAAAAAATGTATACATATTTCCATAAGAAAATGTTTGACACAAATCATGACAGCAGAGAATAAAATTAGTTTTCTTTCCACCCATATTTGTTGACATTTAAGAATTCATGGTTTTTTTTAAACATCATTTTTGCATGATTGCACACTTTTAACCAAACTATCTTTAACTTCTTTTTTTCTCTTTTGTTATAGTAGTTGTTTTTTAGTGTGAGATGCTTTAGTCACTGTTCACTACTGCTTGCCTTTTTATAATGAAATTTTACTCAAACTAGTGCATAACTGACACATAATACTTCAGTTTTATATATTTAAATATCTAACATTGGTAACTTGTGAAATACTAGTCTTTTAAGTAATCAAGAATTACTTTTTCCAGGATTTAAAGTCTGTTTATACAACAACAGGATGTAAAGTCTGTCTGGGGACACCTTCTGTTTTCTGAAGGCGTGTGTAGACGGGTTTGTCCATTTATTACTGTCTGATCCATATCACATGTTCTTTGTAAAACATGATGAAAATGTGTGTTTTCTTCATGGCCATCAGTGTATTTTGATTTATGCACTGATAAGAAAAAAAGTAATCTCTCTTCTATAAACCTTGGGACTCTAATGTGCCAGCAAAATTAAAACAAAGATTTTGAACTTAGCTTTATGTAGAGCTTGGATATTAAGTTATAAATATAAGTGTCAGCATGGTGACTTTGCTCTAGTCTTACCTGATATGACCAAAACCTGCTAAACCAGGTGTCTATTTTAGACACATAAAAATAGTCTAATTGGCCTGCTGTGGACACATAATTATAAAACCTTTCACAACCCTGTTTTAATAAAGTACCTCCTGTGGTCCTACCTAAGAAACCAAGGTGCTTATATTAAATTTTATACAGTTTGATGTTCTGTTCTTATTATGACCTGCTGCTGAAAAAAACCCCTCTGATTACAGCTCAGAAATAAGTGTAAATATACGTAAAAGGAGAATTTTAACATGGAAAACATGAAGACAGACACCTGGCATGACTCAGTCTCCTTAAACCAAATCAAAAGCTTGTACTTGAAGCAGATTAGGATCACAGAGCAGCATATTGATCCCAGCTTAGCGTGTTTATTGTGTGGAGCTTGTTTCTGTTTTTCACCTGAAATTTGACTCACTGTCCGGGCGGACTCGTTGAACAGGCGATCCTCTGCATGTCGTCAAGATCGTCATCGGGCCCGTCATCTGCTTTGTCCTGGTGCTGTGTGTGGCTTTGGCAGGATTCGTCATGTTCAAGAAAAGGTAAATATCTTTCACATCCAGCTCAATAGTCATTCTCTTATTATTCGACGTGTTACCAGTGTCCTTATTAAGCTTGTTTTTTTTTTTTTCTCTCCTTTTAGTCAAACCCAAGGACCCAGCGGGCCCATCTACGCCTCTTCAAACCCCGAGTATCTCAGCACTGATGGTAAACAGGGTTTGGGTCTCCTGTCTACAACAGTATAGTTAATGATTTTAGCTTTCATTTAAGGGATTTTGACAACTTGGTAGCAATTACACATCAGCATTATCAGCGATTGGATCCCCTGGTTTGCGATTGGCTGGTGAAATTGTTCCTGGTGGATCCATTATTAAACTAACTGTTGCACCTCTGAATTTTATGTCTAACGACATCTCTGCAGGATCTCATTAAATTAGTTTTGTTAGCATTAATTTAATTTCTGCTGCATTTTCTATTCTCACTTGCAAAGATTTAATCCAATAAGATCTTGTATTGCATTAGTTGATAGTCACTGATTATTTTTTGGGTTTCAGCAGTACAACTAATGAAATTTAGATTTAATTTCATAATGTTATTCACATAGTTTATTTTATTTTATTATTAGCAGTGATGGACATGCCCACTAGCCTGTTTTCCTCTGTACTTAAAAGGGTTTTTTTTCTTTCCCTTTTTCTTTTTACAGTGTATGAGGAAGACGAGTGGGAGGTGCCCAGGGAGAAGATCACCATTTTGAGGGAACTGGGTCAAGGCTCCTTCGGTATGGTCTACGAGGGCATTGCCAAGGACATTGTCAAAGGCGAGGGTGAAACACGAGTAGCGGTGAAGACGGTGAACGAGTCGGCCAGCCTGCGGGAGAGAATCGAGTTCTTGAACGAGGCCTCCGTCATGAAGGCCTTCAGCTGCCACCACGTGGTAAAGAGAAGCGACATGTTTTTCTCATCTTGTACACAAGCAGAGGACATTGTTGGTTTTGGTTACTGGCGATGTGTAAAAGTTCAAGGTGGGGTTGGAAGCAGTGGGCCGTAGCTGTGTGTGTGTTAGCTGTTATTTCTGAGTATTTAGAACAGAAAGTACTAAATGTGCTAAAATCAGAGCTGTGTGAAAGGCAAGCACCTGCTTCACCTGCTGACTTCTAATTCCCGTTTTTGAAAAAGTGATAAAAAAAAACAAAACAAAACTACATTAAGATGAAAATCCCCGTGTTTCTATCTGCCAGGTGCGTCTGCTGGGTGTGGTGTCTAAGGGGCAGCCCACCCTGGTGGTGATGGAGCTGATGACCCACGGAGACCTGAAGAGCTTCCTGCGCTCTCTGCGACCCGACGCTGAGGTAAAACATTAGTTTGAATTATTTTTATTCTTCTTTTAGTTCAGACTGTACTTCTAGTTTCTTTTCTTCTTTTCACTTCTGCATTTTGTGAGTATAATAGGCAAACTAGGCTTAGGTTGCATTTTCTTGACTGTGTGCAAAACTGAGACAATCTTTTATAACTCTGCATGCGGAAATTATTTTTACACTGAGCAGCATAAAAGCTTTTAAAGCGTCATGTTTTAACTGGACTAATTCTGCTCAGCCGAAGAGCCTTTGCTGCTCTTACTGACACAGTAGGCTCTACTTTGGTTCTGAGTGAGGTCCCATCTAGAGAGGTGCTTTAAAAATACACAGTTTACTGCAAAAGTGCAGATAAACAACACTTTAAATCCATCAGTGTTTAAAGTAAGCAGCTGTTAACAAAGTTGGAGTCATAGAGTGATTTTCCTGGTGAAACATTTCTCTCCATCTGCTGTTTTCTTTCCAGTCAGATTGTTTTGGACTAAATCACATCTACAGAACAATAGTGTGTTACATCAGGCACTCTGTGCACAAATATGGATCAGTTTATGTTGTATTAACACTGAAGCCTTCAATATCAAAATCTGCATTTCCTTTTAATACATGTTGAGGTGGCTTCTGTGAACAAGCGATGCGGCACCTTTTTAAGTAAACATGCAGATGGCATTTTCGTTGGAGCAGAAGCAGGGCTGAGCTGCAGGATGCTGACAGAAGGTTTTAGCAGTAAAGCCAATTGAAAACATGGCAGCTGCCTTGAAACGGGTGGCTGGTTTGTTGGGAGCAAGGTTACAATAATTCCCTAATCTAAAAACTAAAATGACTTAATATTGATTTTCTTGGTTTACTACGGCGACCTGACCAGACCTCAGAAAAAGAAGGAAAAAAATAACTGAGAAAACTAAAGTCCAGAATTTTACTTTTTATTTTTTTAAGTTTCAAAAGTAGAAGATTAACTACATAAAACACATCTCATTGATCCATCTTTGTTTATTTTCTTTCAATTTTTAACTTGAAGATGTTAACTGTGTCAGTTCTCTGAATTATTGTACTTTAGTTTTTGGGGTTTTTTTAAAATTTAACTTGTGAAAAGAACATCGTTGATCGATCACAGAGTTAACAATACAGGATGACAACAAAACACTTATGTCTGTGGTCAGTATGTGCACTGAACTGGGGTTTTCCCTTTGTAGCTGAGACGTGTGCTGGACGAGGATTTGGGACATAAAAGTGTGTTTTGGGTTTTTTAATTTGCAGGGGGGGGTTTTATCAGAAACTGTTCAGTTAGCTACATTTTTCAGGCATAGTTTTGAGAAACAGTGACATTAACATAACAGACAGTGGAAATCTGAAATCTGCTGTATGGCTAGATAAATGAGTCAAGTGTTTGTACAATATTTTGCTTGGTTGATCTTTAGTCTGATCATGAAAAACTACCACTTAAACTGAAAATGAACATTTTTAAGAGTAAAAATTTAATTTGCAATGAGTAAAACTCACTCTGGAAATTAAACTGGAAGTAAATTGAATTAAAAAACTAAGAAACCTGCATAACTAAAATAAAACCAGTCATCAACAATAAATTAAAGGGTTTCTGAACTGACATGCTATGTTTGTTGGCATCTGCACAAACGTCATTATTTTTCTGACAAGTTCTGAGTGTTCAAACTGAGTCGAGCCTGTGTGGTGTTATGTTGTGCAACCGTGTACGATTGACGGTACGTTATCTTGTCAATAATTCACGTAAAGTGTAATAATATAATGACTGTGCCAAACTTTTTGTTGTTAGATCAGAATTTCAAAGTCTGTCTCATGTCCCTCAGAATAACCCCGGCCGTCCACCGCCCACTCTAAAGGAGATGATTCAGATGGCTGCCGAGATCGCGGATGGCATGGCTTACCTCAACGCCAAGAAGTTCGTCCACAGAGACTTGGCAGCCAGAAACTGCATGGTAGCTCACGATCTTACGGTCAAAATAGGAGGTAAGAACTCATAAAGTAAATGGGCACAAAAAAACTGCTTAGATTTTGGTGCCTCCTAGTGGAAGCATGAAAAGCCAACAATGCAGTGGATTACTCACTGTCACACTGATGTGTATTTAGCTGTTTATATTCAGTCATCAGACATTACTAAGACAGTATTAAAATCCACAGCTTTAGGTGCCATGTATTGAACGAACAGGCATGAGCAGAAGCAATGGTAATATACACCCTTCTAATTAAGTTTAGTTAGATACTGAATACAAAAGGGAACTTTACAAGGTTACAAAAGCTGATATCACAGAAGATAGTGAATGTAAAATAACACCAGATCTTTCTGAAATCCTAGATAATTGGTGCAGGTTTGGCCATAATTTGGAGTCTGATTTATGTTTTCTTCCAGACTTTGGTATGACCAGAGACATCTATGAGACTGACTACTACAGGAAAGGAGGGAAGGGTCTGCTGCCCGTCAGGTGGATGGCACCTGAGTCTTTGAAGGACGGCGTCTTCACTACACATTCAGACTGCTGGTTAGTGACATGTCTGATTTTCAAACTCCTTCTCCTCCTTCATCCTTTACTTCCCACTTTTGAAACAGCAGTGTGCAAATTGTAAATATATTACAGATATTTAAGAGACATGGGAGCAGACAGGCAGCGTTGTTTATCAGTATCACCTGCACCTGTCTGCACTCTGTCTACCTGTTAACAGCATCAATCATGTTTACAGGCAGATTTACTCCAGGATCTAATTGCTGCGTTTTCATTCTCCCTATGTCGTTCCCTCTTCTTTGCCTGTTTACCAGGTCATTTGGGGTTGTGCTGTGGGAGGTAAGCACGCTGGCTGAGCAGCCGTACCAGGGCATGTCCAACGAACAGGTCCTCAAGTTTGTCATGGAAGGAGGCTTCCTGGACCGGCCGGACAACTGCGCTGACAGACTGTGAGTACGAGCAGAGGGATTTGGTGGCTACGCACTGAGAAAAACAAGTTCTCCTGCTTAAACTACAAACTGTGTCAAAACACTTTTGAGCAGTTATTTCACAAGTCCACAGTCAAAATACTTCCAAAAATAAATGAAGTCGAACTTCCCCAATTTAGATCACTAAAATTGGAAGTGAAGCTTAGGATTTCATGATGTTCGTAAATAACTATTAACGATGTGTTAAAATACATTATAAAATGGAATGTGCAGTGTGCTAAATCTGAACTCAGCCGTGAGCACAAATATGTAAATCTTCTTTTTTAAAAAAGCTGCTAACAGATGTACAGTTTACTTTTTAGTTTCCTAAAACAGCCGGGCAGAGCAGTTTTTAGCAGGTGTTACTTAAAGTGTGCTCTCAGGGTGGCCATATTTTTAGCTGTTGATGTCTGAGCATTTGCTGCAGCAGGACAGTGACTCAAAATAATCAGTGCACATGGACAACAGAGGTGAGAGGAAGGGAATAATCTAAATCAGTTGATTTTGTTTTTAATGTTGTTTATTAAAAGGATAATATTGTGTCTATGAAGCCTGATCAGGTGAAGTTGATTTGACTGAAATATTCTTAACAGAACGACCATAAGTACATTATAAAAATAAAGATGTAGACAGTTCAGCTCCTAATCTCCCTGTCTCATCCTGCAGACACAACTTGATGCAGATGTGCTGGCAGTACAACCCCAAGATGCGTCCCACCTTCCAGGAGATCATCGAGATGCTGAGGGAGGACCTGCATCCAACCTTCCAGGAGGTCTCCTTCTTCTACAGTGAGGAGAACAAGCCGCCGGAGAGCGAAGATTTCGACCTGGACATGGAAAACATGGAGAGCATACCCCTGGACCCCTCGTCATACTCCCAGAGGGAGCAGTGTTTGGACAGGGATGAGGCCTCCTCCATGGGCCTGAGGGGCAGTTACGAGGAGCATCACATCCCGTTCACACACATGAACGGGGGAAAGACCAACGGACGAATACTGGCCCTACCACGGTCCAGCCCCTCCTAACATACTGTACACATCCCACACAAACTCATTGATGCTATAGATTTAAATATATTTTTGTTTTTTGTTGTTGTTTTATATAGCTCACATTCAAACACTCTCCTCAGCAGCCCCTCAGTGCATATCTCAGGACCTTATTTTTCTCTTCAGATGCCACAAACACACACTACAGCAAGTCCAAGCTCGGATGCCAGAAGACACTTTTTGTATTTAAGGATGAATCTCCTGTGTCTCTCTTGTTCATGATTGTAGGTTATATACTGTATATAAATATATATATATTGCCAAGTTTGTGCTAGTCTGGGCAGATATTCGATTCAACTGTGAAACAAACTCTTGACAAACAAGAAGGCTGCTAAACCCACTGACCCCCCCCCCTAATTCCAGACTCTGTCTCCTCTCCCTTATTTCATGATGAGATCATCCCGAGTTTTTGGGGAAAAGAGAAAAAAAAGTGCCCTTCTATTTTGTCTGTGGCCTACATCACACGTCATGGAGCTGCGTCTGAAACTTTGCACGCACACGAAGACGAACTGAAAAGGAAAGGCTTCGGGAGCTCCCTGCTGGATGGTCGGAAGCGGCCCATCCTCGAACAAACTCTTATTCACTGGAGAAGCTGGCTGAAGCAGCCTACCTCCTCACACTCTGCAGTATTCCAAAAAAAGGCACACGGGATACACACAGGACATTTGTCGGGTTCTTTTTTTTAATTTATTTACTGGTCTTTCTTTTTTGTTTTCTCCTTTTTCCCTACTTATTTTTGTTTTGGAGTTTTCACACTTATAGCTGAAGGATATTTAAACTGTTTTCAAAAACACGTTGTCGAACGAGTTCCTCAGATTGACCAATAGCTGCTTCGTTGGTATATTTTAGTGGGTATAGAAGATAAAATATATATATATATATATAAATGTTATATTGATGTTTTTGTACATAGTTGATGTCAATTTTGAGGTATTTCCGGTCATAGAAAATGTTTTTACATGTTAGTCTCTTATGTTTATTTTTTCTAATCCAGAAAATCATACTAATTAGCTTTTTTGGACTCATGATCAACCAACAGCACTTGGTCTTTTTACTATGTGATCTATGTGATGCCCGGGGGAAGGAGTGTGTGGCATCTTCAGCTTAAGATGTCTGCCCGTCATATCAAGATCAAATAAAATAGGGCTGTAAATAATGCAGCGAGATGCATTTGCGAGTAGGCTCTGCCACTGCTTGTCTTATTTTTCCAGCATGTTTGTCTTCACAAAATTGTTATGAGTAAATTTGATGTTTGTGTTTTTTCCCCAGTGAGTACAGCACATCCGAAGCATTTTGTTTACCTAAAAATATCATATACATACACAGAAGTTAGTTTACGTACAAAGTAGCGCCTCTGCGTTACTTCAAAACTTAATGCCGTGATGCTTCTGGGTCTCTTTGCCATAGCAACAACCACCTGTCACTTACAAAGCAACCTAGCCAAGCTTTGGTTAGGAGTTAGCTATCTGTCTGTTACTAAACAACATGGTGATGATTAAACTCTCCTTCACTTTGATGCTGAACTCCACAGCCAGCTACCTCAAGCTCTACTGATATTTTTCTAATGGAATTTGGCTGAATCCTGCTCTGGTGCCAGGAGTAAAGCAACAGAGCAGGATTCAATAGCACACAAATTCATCCCATTCAAAGCAAATGACAGGAGAGAGCTGTGAATCCTCCTTACATGTAAGATCAACCAAACCTGAAAAAAAGTTGCCACCTTACATCATCAAAATTGGTTAATGTTTGTGTGGTTACTGAAGCAATTCAGTGGTTTTTCCCTCAAAATATGAAAATCTGCAGTTAGTACCAGCAAAAATGCTGTAAGAAATAATTCTAAGTAATTACTGTAGTTAGCCAGATGGAGTTTTCAGGACTCTTTCCCCATTGGACACCCACCAGGGTAACCCTTGTTTCTCTTTTCTGAACTGAGCAGTCTGTCACATTTCAGGCCTGTTTCCAGAACAAAATGACTAGGTGTGGATCAAAAATTAGGATAATCTCTGCCTGTATAGCCTACTTGGCTTTCCTTGGGAGAACCTGGAACCTATTCTAATGGCCGCCAAACTATGTCTTTGTTGTTATATATTAATATGTCAAAACATACTTCATTAAGGGTACAAGTGAGTTTGTCAAATATTGTTGATGGGGAGAAAAGTTAAGGCTTTATTAGAAACTAACCAAATCCACTTCACACTTTTTCCTGGTGTCACTATTATGGAATATATCATTTTTTCAGTAGCAAAAAGGCACCAGTCTATGGTCTGTGATCTCTTTCTACCTACATTTTGATACCAAGTTAAACATCCAGTTGTAACTGGGAAAATCTTCATAGCTGGAAGGTAAAATTTTGCATCAAGTATACATGAGTTAGTGCCGCTGTAGCTGACCTGGTTGAGCAGGTGACATATGTACTGAAGGCTAGAGTCCTCTTCTGTCCACTCTTCATCTAATGAAGGGAACTAAGGGGCAGGCAGGTTGTGGAACCAAATGCAGGACTCTGGAAAGACCTGTACAGTAATGCAAAATATCAGCTTTAATGTTATCAGTAACAGAAAATAAAAACACCACAGGGAATCTGAATGACAGAAAACTCAGGGCAAGGAAACATAAAACCATGAGGGATGACATGACAAAGGACAAGGGAAGACTGACAGTTTATATATACATGAACAGGATAACGAGGGTAAAGGTAGCAGGTTAACACAGCTGAGGATACTTAACATAATGACTCAAAAGGAAGTAAAACTAAACAACCACAAGAGACAATAGACTGTGACAATAAAAAAGGGAAGTAACAAAACACAGAGGCTAAAGACACTACACAAGGAGTTAAATATATAAAAGCTAAAACAAGCAAATACAAACATACAGAAACCAACCAGGAAATACCAATCTTTTACAGAAAACAGAACCCTCACACTTCTACCCCATGTCTGCGTGGGTCCAGGCACTCCAGCTTCCTCCCACGCAGTCCTCAGACATTGGATTAGGTTAAATGGTGATTCTGATCTGTGTTAGGCCTGTGGCATATTGGCAACCTGGCCAGGGTGCACCCTGCCTCTTACCCTAAGACAGCTGGGATAATGCTGTGACCCTAAGTTGGATAAATGGAAGAAGATGAATTGATCTGCTAAATAATATAAAACTGTACTTGAGAGTGAATCGTGTTTGGTTGCTTACTGAGTGTTGTTGTTTAATTTGTTGTATACTGGCCTGCTGAATAGGATCAATTAAGCTCAACTTTCACACAGTGTGATAGTGAAATGGCGCCCCCTAGTGCATATCACTATATATGTCACAGGATTCTCCACAGCATTACATATACAAACATTTCAGATGCAATGCATGATGTGACTAAATTAGCTTTTAGTGTGTATTGTTTTAAAAGTTTAACAGCTAAGCTGAGGTTTCCTGCACTACTGAAACAATCTGTAACTCCGTAACTATGTGGTGTCTCACTGTGACTCAGAATATATTCCTTAAAACAGCTTCTAAATGGAAATGAAGAGAGTCACATTTAAGTCTTGTTTGCTTACACACTCAAATGCCTCTGAAGCTACTATGGTAATTTCCTTACATAGTGCTTATGGACAAAACATAAATTGATTTTTCTCTTAAGATACCTTAGCAGTCTGAAATTGATGGAAATCATTCAAAGTTCGTTTAAGGGGCTTAGAAAGCAAGCGACTGGACTTCTTTAAGTTTCTTGAAAACGTTTCACCTCTCATCCATGAAGCTTCTTCAGTTTTAAAACCAAAATTTGGAGAGTCCCAGGTATTCAATCCCTAGTGGGAGTTGTCCCTTAAGAGGGTCGTAGACCCACTATTGATCATGTGCCTCACCACATGAGCCAAGGTGTGAAAAAAGGCGTCGGTCACTATCAACAGAAGTTTCGGGTGAAACCATTGTGAGACCTTGCCTCACCCTATCAAGTGACCCATTGAGATCCCTGGGAAGGGATCTCAAAACTGCATTATAGGTGGCAGACAGTTGATGTTGTAAGCCCCCAGCTCTGTTCAAAGATTTTTCATTCACAGTGGACACAGATGGCCTCTTTCGCTTCTCTTTCAAACCATCTGTCTTCTCTGTCCAAAGTGTGAACACTAGCATCCTTGAAAGAGTGACCTTTATCCTTTAGATGCAGATGTACAGCTAAGTCTGGTTGCTCTCCATAAAATCAGCTCAGCTCTATGTCCCCTGACTTTGGATCCAAGGCACAAACTGTTGGGAACAAGTCAGCTTTGTCTGCATCTTAGGTTAATGTGGAGGTGGTTTCTATAGTCCGCTGGTTTTCTTGATTCCCTTTCATACTCACGCATCAGTTGCAGTGTGTTCCTCCCAAAGTACAAGGCAATATTTCTGTGTAGGTTCTCAGTCATCCAGGTCATTGTAGTCTAAGGAGCTTAGAAAGAAAGTGTGTATACTTTCTTGAAGACATTTCACACCTTGGCTGTGGTGAGGCACATGATCAATAGTGGGTCAAAAACCCTCTTCAAGGGACAACTCCCACTAGAGATTAAATAGTTGGGATTCTCCACTTTTTTGTTTTAGAACTTAAGAAGCTTCCCAGTTAAGAAGTGAAACGTCTTCTAGAAACTTAGGTAGAAGAAGAAACAAGTTGCTATCTTTCTAAGCTCCTTAGGCTACCATAACCTGGATGACTGAGAATCTACACAGACATTCAAAATTTGTTATTATAGAGTTTCCTCATTGTGCTTCGCTGGATTGTGACAGAATAAGAAATAGGAAATTTTGTACTAAAAAGCATAACTCTGAGAAACTTTAACACCTTCTAATAATATACTAGCTGAATATAAAAATGTGGTCCTGTGAATAAGGCATAAATATCATTAGAGTTAGGATGTTCCCATACAATCATCCATTTTTTAACCATTTCGGGAGGCTGGAGTCCATCTCAGGTCCCACAGGGTGAGAGGCGGGGTCCACCCTGGACAGGATGATGGCTCATGACAGTGTCGACACATTGATGTGTATGATGTCTGTCTCTATGTCCAATTCAGAATCACCAGTTATGCTAAAATACATGTGTTTGGACTGAAACTATTAAAAAATTAAACTGAAAGATTCACTCTGGAAACTAAGTTTAGGTAACCTGAACTGAAAATAAAATAAAAACCAAGAAGAAAAGATGAAACTAAACTCTGGACCAAATCTTCTGGGATACAAGATGACAGGGGAGGCAGAGCAGTGTGTTGGGGAATTCTTACTGCCCTGCTTTCACTTGCTCAGTGGAGTTCAAGGATGTTCAAAACCTCAACTTTCTGCCTCTGCTATGTTATCATTGTTGGGGCGACACAGTGGTGCAGAGGTTAACACAATGGCCTCACATCTGATTATTTAAAAAATAATTATTATTATCATTATTGGGTGGATTTGCATGAAAAGTTTACTAACACAGGGCTAAATTAACTTGGGCAGATTCATACCCAGCCCTTACTAATAGCCCAACAGCATAGGACAGACATCTTTTTAGAGCCTGGATTTTATCCAGTAGTTTGTTTGAAAACAACAACAACAAACCCCAACACATTTCACTTCAATTTTATTAACAGCACCAACTGCAGAGAATATCTCCACCTTTCCAGGCTCTCTTCTACACCACCCTGACAAACTTCTCTGCACCTCTTAACTTCCCCATGCAGTACCACAGTTCCTCTCTTGATACCTTATCATATGCTTTCTCTAGATCCACGAAGACAGAGTGAAGCTCCTTCTGCCCTTCTTTATACTTATCTATCAACACTAAAAACAAACATCTTATCTGCAGTGCTCTTTCTCAGCATGAAGCCAATGCTGCTCACTGATCTTCCCCTCTCTTCTTAACCTTTTAACTTTAACAACTCTTTTTCATATCTTCAATGTATGGCTCATCAACCTCATCTCTCTGTAATTACTACAGCTCCACACATCAACCTTGTTCTTGAAAATCAGGAAACAGTACACTTCCTCTCTATTCCTCAGGCCTCCTCTCAGTCTCCAAACAGTCTGGTTAAAAAGTCCACTGCCCTCACAGGTATGTCATCTAAACCAACCGCCTTTCACTATTCATGATCTTCATAGCAGCGCTCACTTCCTCTATACTAATTCTTTGCACATCCTGATTCACCAACTTTCTTCATTCTGTCCTCCTCTCTCTCTCTCATTTTTATCATTCATCAGCTCCTCGAAGTACTCCTTCCATCTTCTCAGCACACTCTCTTCACTCTTAGTATACTTCCATCTCTATCCAATCATCCTAACCAGCTGCACATCCTTTCAGCTCGATCTCTGCCTTTTCTCCTTCCTTAGTGTCCAGGCTCAGATTAAACTCATTATATGCTTCTTCCTTTGCCACCACCCCTGTCTACTCCCTTAATCTCCCTGACTATCTCATTTTTTCTTTGCTGACCTCTTCCTTTGAAAACTTTACTTCGTTTCCTCGTTCTACCACTAAATCTCCTTGTCCTCTTTCCTCTGTCCAAAATACCTTCTGACACTGAGTGTAGTATAACTTCTGTTAGTATTAGCTCACCAAAAACACACACCCTCAAGACAGTTGCTTTTACAAGCAAAATAAATTAAAGAAATGCTGTCTCATTCATGCTAGCTGAGCTCCTATCTGTAACACCTGATGGAACCTACACCAAGGCCAAGTGCTTGTTTTTACCAAAATAAAAGCATCTAATTATTCACAGCAGTTGTTCTTCACTAAAAATGGCTACCAGAGTTTCTTGCTGGGAAGGTGAACTGCAGCAGAACTAACAGAAACATATCCCAGATGCCAGCTGTCTGTATTAATTTAAGGATTGAGAGTAGAGGTAGTTGCTGGATGAAGATTAGGTTTTACTGAAGCAGCACATTCCCACAATGCTTAGAGGAGGAAGGAGGGTTTACCCAGAGGAGGCTGGGATTTGTTTTAAAACACTCCCTCCCTCATCAGCTCCATTTTTTTTCTTCTTATTTGTGCACTTGTTCCTCCGGAGACATCCTCTGTGTCTGTTGTTTTTAGCGGGCGCTGCTGACAGATAAGCTTGATCTCGCTTACCTTTACCTGGAAATAACAGAAAACCTGTCTTCTCGATCTTTCGGCTTCATTTCAAGAGCAGGTAAAATGAAACCGTTCTCGGAGTTAACTGTTATTGTTTAGCATATGAGCATCAAGGGGATAGAAGTAGTTAACAAGCATGAAGGGGTTGCGTTAGCAAGCTAAATTAGCTTACTATCCCCGTAAAACACAACGCTGCGCCGGGAACGCGGAAAGTTTTAAGAAGTGAGCTGGAAAACTCACTCGACTTGACTTTGGTCGCTAAATTAGCGTAAATTCAGCTCCGTATGCCAAGTAGTGGGAAACACAGGAGTCATAAACTTTATAAACAAGGCTGGGATACGTGTTCAGTCACCTGTTGGCGCTCCCTTCTCTCTTGACTCTCCTTTCTTTACACCTGTTTCTGTTCCTTTCAGTGAAAGCAGATTCACTCTGACAGTTTCTTCAATAACTTACGCAGTGAATTAAAATTACCTTTACCTTGTCATTCCTCACATTCACATTAGAATGTAGTCGGAGTTTAGTTAGAGAGTTTATAATTATTATGCTGAAGTATCCTATGAAATTAAGAGCATTCTCTGAACTTTCCTTTTGGGGTGTCAAGTGACTAGCTACGCAGTGATATTAATCCATAACCGCTAAAAACGGACAAAAATACGGTTATTCCATACGCGGAGTGATACTCATATACAGCGTCGAACCAGTAAAACGCACAGGAATGGAACGTTTTTCCATTGGCGGAGTGATACGTAAAGCTCTGCCGTTAAAGCTGCACATATGCCATTAAAATTAGGACGTGTCGACCAAACTAACGTAAAATGAAAATAAGTACATTTTAATAAGATATGTATCTGAAATGACTTAAATCCATAAATTTCATCTTATAGAACTGAAAAACCTCAAGTGGCAGTTAAATTACAATTGCTGATAAATCTTGGTGTCTGCTGAAATGTAGGCTAGTCATAAAAGGTTTTAAACCTTGGTTGATAAAAATTTTTTTAAAAAATACAGAGCGTTATTTAAACAAGAAACTAGTTGTATATGTAAGCATATAAGTTGTAACAGTAAAAATAAAAACAATGAATGTGAGTGGTTTTTAAATAATGCCTCTGAAAAATATGCCTGATAGACGTGTTTATGCAGGTCTGAAACCATTCAAACTTTAGATCTAAGTTTGAACTAAGAATTTTAGACAAACCGAACATAATCAGAAAAGAAAAAATCTAAATCTGCTTAACAAAGCTCAACAGTTCTAGTTGGAAGTGTAGACTGTATAGAAAAGATGGAAGTAGCCATTGTGATGTCATTACAACACTTGTTTTGGTATTCGAAGCCTCAGGTTTAGTGTTTTATTGGCTACCATTTTGGGTTTTTTGAAGCCAGACGTGGCCATATTTAGATGAGGGTAGAATGCTAAATTATTACCTAACACTAAAGAGCAAAATAAAATCATATTAAGATCTGAAAGAGTTCAAATATAGCAGGAAAATTACAGAAGTGGCATATTAAGTTTAATATCTGAGTAAAGTTAAAGCACTTGAAATTGGATTAAATGATATAGGTCACAAATTTACCTGGAAATTTAAGTTCGCTAAAAGGTTAATCTTTCAAAGTTTTTGTGTACATAAAGCTTAGAGCTGAAGACAGTTTTTGCTGGTTTTAAAAGTGAAGATTTGAGAATTTGAAGGACTTAAGTGTCACTTTGGATTGAAAGTAAAAATAGATTAGCCTAAATTAAAAACAAACTTGAAAGTGGTAAAATAAAAACAGTTATGTAAATAAATTGAAGTTTTCTAAATTATTTTGTGCCTCTTTAGCTGCTCCATTCTCCTGCCTCTTTCATATTTAATAAAATGATTAGTGTGGCTGCTCTACCAGGTGTAACAATTAAGTTTAACATCCAGGCATCTATGAGAAACAGGATTTATGAAGTTTAACGGAGTTAGAAGTTAGCAGGGAGTTAGCTTGCTAGTTTCCACCTAAAGATGATATATACCATGTTCTGACTGAGAGATTTCTGAAAAGTTCGAACATAAAGCTCTGCTATCACTTCGGACATAGATGAAGACAGAAAACGAAATGGCAGTGACGTTCGTAGAGTAACTGAAGTTAGTTTAGCTGGTATATGATGATGCGCTACGTGGTTGCTAGCTATAGCTACTGCTGCATGGGCTGGGCTGTAGTTACATCGTAAGGTTTTAAAAATGGAGCTTTAAAATGTGCTGCAGATGAATAGTGGTAATAAAAGCCCAGAGGGGCAGACAGTGATCACTGACTTTTTAAGGTGCTTGTTCAGATTAAATAGAACAAGATAGAACAGCCTTAATAAACACAGAGTAGTTTGGACCCGGAAGCAAGGTTTATACGTCATCACTTGACAACCGGATGGATGCCTGTGCAGGATGTGATTATTATATATTTAGGTTTTAAAGAGGATATGAAATATTAATCATATAAAGGCTAATTTACATCATGGAGCCCTGCTCTTGAAAACTGACATAGATGTAGTACTGTCTGTGAAGCTAAATTTAAGAAATAAGTGCTTAAAGTTTAGGTTTTAAAACCATGATTAGCGCCAGTTCTGTCAATATTGAATATTACGTCCTGTGGTTGGTTGGTTGGTTGTGGCCAACAGACTTAGTTTATATTACCTAACTAGCAACAGAATTGGTAACTCAGAGGAAAATAAGGACAATAAAACTAAAAATCTGTTAAAGGGGACCACTTTTGGTCTGCACCTGGCTGCAACAATGAGTTTTATGTTAAGGAACCAAAGATATACTGTCCACTTTCCCTCTGTGTCTCCTTAGCAATAAAAAGCTATATGTTGTTTGGCTAGGTGCACTCAAACGGAAAAATCCAGTTGTTAGCTGTAATGTTTGGGTTTGTAAAGGACTTTTTATAGTTGAATCGGATGAAGAACAAATATCCTAGGTATGTTAACTTGCTTTTTAAGGGCTTTGTACTATATCATTAATACATCTTTACGTGATATAAAGCTCACATCATCATGTGTTTTTTATATCCCAGTGTGCACTGTAGGTGGGATGATGGAGCCAAATATTGATAGTATCAAATTAATATCGGCACGATAAGATCGATACTTTGTTTCTATCCTCTACCTTTAGTATGTAGCCCACTGAATTGTGTTAACTTATTTATTTTATTTTTTAAATTAAAATATATAACTCAAATTGTGGAAAGTAAAAAACTGATTTAGTGGTCATTAAAATGTGTTTAGAATTTGCTGATGATTCATCTCATGATTCGCCTACATAAGCTGACTTTATAAGATAAAAGTATAAGTATTGGTATAGGCAGTACTATCCCTGTATTTACTTTGTATCAGATCAATACCTAAATTTGCAGTATTGCATACACAATGAAAAAAGCTCAGGCATGTCTGATAGCAAGAGCGGTGTGTTGCCCTTCGATGACTTTTTGTATCTAAAAAGGGAGATACCTAAGCAATTGCCAACAAAGCACAGAACTTTGCAAAGTATGCCAGAAATCGGTTCCTGATGAAAGCTGGAAACAACAAACTTGTTTGGCAAAAACACACGGTACACCAAGGCTACAAAGGCGGCGATGCTATCAGCTGGTGATGTGTGGCCTAAATGTAAACAAATGACTCTGCTGAGCATTACAAGCTAGCTCCACTTTATAATGACCTAATGACAGGAAGAGCAAATGGTGGATGATGCAGTTACATGGTGGAAAAGCAGGGCTTTAAGCAGCTGGTTTCAAAAAATAAAATAATAATCCAAGGTAGCAAATATTTTTTTCAGTCTTATTGTGTGACATCAAGCAGCTCCTGAGGAGCCAAAGTACATCTGGAAAGCATTCACAGCTAGGGCTGTTCAATATAACGATATATATCGGATGACGATATAAAAACATCTATCGTTTCATTTTACGCTATCGTTTGTTTCGTGGTGTCGCAAAATAAACTGTTTACGGCAATATTTTTTCATCGTTTTGATGGTCACTGTAGTGGCTATATTAATTTCTTAAAGTTCTGTCTTTCTCTTATATTTAATAACCACACTACGGACGGACAAGCGCCTGTTTTTATGCGTTGTCGTTAGCAACAGTGACGGTAAAACCATCGCGTGTCCGCTTGTTTATTTTCCACATAAACCTTTCACAATAAAGCTCAAGATCCTGTTGAGACTTTTCAAAATAAACTGAGTCACGTGAAAGAGTATGCAGAGTGTTTACGGATGAGAAGCAAAAAAGAGCCTTCAGGTGCTAAAAAATAAACCAAAGACTCAAACGTTAGAACAGGCTTTTCCCCGCA
>VUQG01020183.1:0-16608 GCA_015106755.1 Etia nguti
CCACCACGACAGGCACCAACCACCTTGCGGCCGCAGCTCAGTGCAGCGGCTTCGGCAATGGAGATGCTGAACATGGTCCATTCGGACTCAATGTCCCCAGTCTCCCTCGGAATGCTGTTGAAGCTCTGCCGGAGGTGTGAGTTGATGATCTTGCGGACTGGGGCCTCCGCTAGGCGTTCCCAGCACACCCTCACTGTACGTTTAGGCACGCCAGATCTGTCCAGCATCCTTTCCCACCACCTGATCCAACTCACCACCAGGTGGTGATCAGTTGACAGCTCAGCCCCTCTCTTTACCCGAGTGTCCAAAACATATGGCCTTAGGTCTGGTGATACGATTACAAAATCGATCATCAACCTGCGGCCTAGAGTGTCCTGGTGCCACGTGCACTTATGGACACTCAGATACCCGCCCCTCCCTTAGCCTGGCTCTGCCGGAGGTTTCTTCCTGTTAAACTGGAGTTTTTCCTTCCCACTGTCGCCATAGGGGGTCATATTATTGTTGGGTTTTTATCTGTATGTCCTATTGTAGGGTCTACCTATAAAGACAAACCACAAACTGTTGTTTGCACAAAACTCCAATAATGAAACACTACTTGGGTTCAGGTCAGGCAGATAGTTCCTCCCAATCAGGCGCCTCCAGGTCTCACTGTCATTGGCCACTTACGTGTTGAAATTTCCCAGTAGGACGACAGAGTCACCAGATAGAGCACCTTTAAGCACTCATTGACCATAAGATGGCTGGGTACTCTAAACTGTTGTATGGCGTGTAACCCCCTCCACCACAGGTTACACGAGTCAGTCAAGTCCAGTCGTAAAATTTCCTCATTACTAAATTCAACTGTTAGTGGTATTATAAACAAATTGGAAGCGATTGGGAACAACAGCAATTTAGCCACAAAGTGGTAGGCTGCGTAAAATCACAGAGCAGGTTCTCAAACTTTCTGCAGAGTCCATTACTACAGATCTCCAAACTTCATGTGACCTTCATATTAGCTCAAGAACAGTGTGCTTCATTTAATGGGTTCATTTAATGCTTCGTTTAATGGGTTTCCATGACCGAGCAGTTGCACCCAAATGAACACAAATGCACTTCTGAAAGAATGATCAAAATTTCCTGTAAACTCACTCCTAAATCTTATGGAAAGCCTTCCCAGAAGAGTTCATCTATTCATTTATTCCCAGGCAAATAGGAGAATGTTCATGCTTCTTTTATCTTTACCCTTACACCATTTTAGTATTTTTTTCTTACACTGCATGTGGTCATCTTTTTCTCCTAATCATTCCCTCCAACAGTGAGTCCAGTATCTGTCAGGTGAGGGCAACAGTCATGCTGTATGATGACAACAACAAGCGCTGGGTGCCAGCAGGATCCGACAATACTTCTATAAGCCGTGTCCAGATCTATCACAACCCTTCAGCTAACACCTTTAGAGTAGTGGGACGCAAACTGCAGGCTGACCAGCAGGTACAAGAAAAGCATACACACAAAGCCAGACAATTACCTTCTCATGTTCTGATTGGATACACATATATACACATATATATACTTCCTTTGATTTCAAGTACTCCTTTTGAGACGCACAGTTTATTCAGTTCACCTTGCACACACTTAACAATTAACAGATGAATACCCACAAGATATATTCGTTTATTCCATGCACATTACAATCTACTGTGGTCCAAGCATCAGCAATATGATCTCACATATAATTATATATTTAATCAAATGTATTTCTGGCCTGACTAACTTTACATTTAATTTACATTCACTATCCTTTGCTTCCTGTTTTCATCAGGTGGTGATCAACTGTCCCATTATCAAAGGAATGAAGTATAATCAAGCCACACCAAATTTCCATCAGTGGCGCGACCACAAGCAGGTGTGGGGGTTAAATTTTGGCACTAAAGAAGATGCTACTCTGTTTGCCAACACCATGATGCATGCTTTAGATACTGTCAGTGCGCCGGCAGTCACAGGTAACCACACCAGTGCAAGAAGACATGTTAGATCCACATCGCACAGTATTCAGTTTTGGTGAAGACTGAGGACCCCAAAATGCGGACTCTTAGACAGGCAGGTTCCTATGAACTTAATCCTTTATTGAAGGTGAACCAAAAGCCATAAGAACACACAGAAATGCCTGGGAAACCCTGGGAGCTAGGAAACGAAGATGAAACATAAGGAACAGGATGCACAGTAAACAAGAAACAGGTTGATGTGAAAAAGAGATATGGAGAGATGAAGGCCAAAAACACACAAGGTAATTAGGGAAGATGGGAAACATCAGGAAACACATCTATTACTAATCAGGAAAACAGGGAGAGCAAAACAGTCACTGGTACAAAAGCCACACAGGAAAAGGCTAAAACAAGGAGTATAACAATGTCTTTATATTCTGACAATAACCTGTAAGTCTGGTAGTGGTGGTGGGGTGGGGATAATATGTGAGTGACACAGAGTGGAAAAAAGATATAAGAGATATAAGTATGTAAAAAAAAAGTGTGTCGCTAATCTTTCTAAGCAATGACAAAATTAAAATAAATAGTACAAAATAACTTGCATAAAAAATGTATTAGGCACACTGACAACTAATAAGCCTAAAAACTAGTGTACTGTCCTGTACATTATGTTTTATAAATGTTAGGTAATACAATTATTTTTTATTATTAGGCATTTATTCCAACTCCTTTTTTAGAGTTTTATCTGGTCTATAACTAAGATATTTGTACAGAAAACTTTCCAATGTGCCTGAATTAAAACAATTCTTCAAAGAAAAGTGGGACAAAATTTTCTTCACAACACTGTAAAAGATTCCCTGCCAGTTATCACAAGGGTGGTTAATCTCATTATTAGATTTATGGGGCTATTATTTTTTCACATACAGCCAGGCTAGTTTGGATTGTTTTTATACCTTAATAAATGAAATCATCATTTAAAAAATAGATTTTATGTTTTCTTTGGATTATCTTTGCATAATATTAAAATTTGTTTGATGAACTGAAACAGTTTAGTGTGACAAATGTGCAAAAAGAACTAAGAAATCAGGAAGGGGAGAAATACTTTTTCACCACACTGTATCAATCTATTAAAATATTTAATTGCAATTAATCATGTGATTCTATATAGTTAACTTTTTAATCACATTTAGAAGAGATTTTTTAATCTGTTCTAAAAGTATCTTAACAAGGTATTTTCCATGTCTCTAATATTCTTACCAGCACTGAGTTGGACAAATGTATTTGCTTTATTCATACTTATGTTTATTATTATTGCACAAATCCAAAACAATGACAACTACTGTACACAATATTCTCCCAAAAAACCTCAGAGGTACTGCATGCTCATAACATAGTCCAAAAGTAAACACCAAAAGTATAAGCATATATTCCCAAACAATGTAACAAAGTACCTGAAAGCTGTAGCCACCTACTTAGCTGTGGCTGTTGAAGGTTTGTTCGTTGTAGAATTGTCTATACATCTCTGTTAAACACTGTCCAGCATGGTCTGCCTTTGGCATCAGGGAGGAGGGCTCTCCTCATCAGCTGTTTACTTGGCCACCAAGTGGCATTTAAGACTCAACATCTTATTGTAGTAACTCAGTTCACATCGACAGTAAATACAAATAACAGTCTGGCATAGCTTTGACATTACTGATGCATCACTTCCAAACATCTCAAACTACCAAAGGTCACAGATAGTGCAGCTGTGCATTAATTGAGCGTCAAAAAAATAAAAGCATTAAACTGAATTTGCGTTAATGTGTTATCATCTCGTTAGCTTTGAGAGCCCTAATATAATAATATATGCATATTTTATATTATCTTTTTTATTTTTTATTTAAAAATATTTATTTTACATAATATTAATGCTTTTTCTTAGGCCCAGCTCAGAACGGCCCCACTCCACAGCAGCTGGAACAGCAGAGAAGGTACAGCTCATTCTTAATTATATATTTTGTGTGATTGAGTTTTAGGTTTTGTTTCTGCTTTTAATCAAAATTTTCAGCAATTATTACATACTAATAAATACTACAATGAAAATGCAGAGATATGTTGTTTACAGCAGATAGTCCACATATCTGTTTTCTCCTGCTTCTCTTGATACAAGTCATGAGTTCATCAGTCTAAAGGCACTAGTAATAGTAATAATAATAGATTCTCTGTATCTATTATTGTGGGATCTACTGTACAATATAAAGCGCCTTGAGGCGACTGTTGTTGTGATTTGGCGCTATATAAATAAAATTGAATTGAATTGAATTGAATTGAACTAGTATACTCTCTGCACTGGTTGCTTTGCGGCGCAACATCCTCACACAGTCACTTCTATTTATGCTCACCATTAAGACGTAGGTAGCAGCTGCATTATTTTCCTGAACAATAGCTTTCACTACTCAGACCGTACCGTCACATTAGCGCTGATATAGAAAGAGAAGAAGTCAAAACTAAAGTATTTTTCCATAAAGTCTCATGTTATCAAACTGTTACCGCTCCCTCTGTACCTTTTATACTGATATATCATTAGATATCGTTAGAATGGCAATAAAAACTAACACGATTGTACACTCGTGTCAAAACCCAGCTGTGGCAGCAGCAGTGCAATGCACCACAAAAACTGAGACGTGCACGACTGGGTGAAGTGACACCAGTGACTACCAAAATAAAACAGGAAGTAATACACTGAGACCCAGGACTAAGACGTGAATTTGAGAGGAGATAAACAAACATGGAGACATGACTGACTGGGGTGACAAAAAGGGAACACAAAAACAATGATAACTGAAGATTACATAACCGAATGAGGAACAGAGACTGGAAACAAAGGAAATTTAACATAATGAAAAAAGAAACTAAAATCATGAACCAGAAATATAGATAATACACTATCTATAAATATAAAACATAAACAGAAGACTGTAGCGCTCAAACACAAAATTCATCTTTACCTAAAATGAACCTAAATATTAGGAGAACAAAACTATAATACAAAGATAATCAAAAATGAGTAAAACCCAAAAAATTTTTTTTAAAACCATGGCACTTGGACTGATGGAAAGGAGAGTTTCTTCTGTCCAGACCACTTAACATCAAAGTGAGTTGTATGATGCCCACAAAGTAAAATGAATTTAACCCCCCTGGTCTACATATTGTAGCTGTTTGCTGTCAACAAGGGGCAATGTCGCAAACAACTGTTCTGTAGCTGGTCCTTCACTCAGCCATAGAGAAGACTGAAGCTATAACACCTCAAACCAGTTGTTAAAAAAAATGAAAACTGTCTACTGTAACCATCACGTCTTTCATGCTTTTATATTTTTTTGCGCCTCTAAAATTTGTGGTGAACTCTGCTGTCGCTGCCCTGCCCTGGTCCACTTTTCAAACAGTCAGCCAGTTAGTCACACCTATCTATAGTGTTTTTGGAAGGCTGCACGAGAGATGTTTGCATATGTTGAAAACCCCTCTCCATATGCTAGGCATTGGCAAATACGTACGCAAATGGACACATTCACTGTATTGTAAATTAAACATAAAAGAAAGTCCAGACACACTCCAGGCAAAGCTCATTTCCACTGCTTACATCCACTATCTCATTCTTTTGGTCTCTTGAATATAGGTGATGATAGGGAAATCACCAAGCGTAATGCAGAACATTGGATGCATCACACCACCACTTGATTCTAGAGAAGTGGAAACATATTCTCGACAGTGGCCCACCGTTGATAATTTGGGTTTCCCCATCTAGCAATCTGATGGATGAGTTTCGGTTTGGCAGTTGGCTGGGGAATGGTACTTGTCTGACTGCACTGTGCCAAGGGTAAAATTTGGTGGAGGATGGATTATGATGTGGCAACCTTTTTTCAGGACTAGGCCCTGGCTTATTAGTTCCAGTGAAAGAAACTCTTAATGTTTCAGACATGTCAGACATTTTGGACTATATCATGCTCTCAGCTTTGTGGGAACAGTTTGGGGATGCCCCCTTCCTGTTGCAACATGACTCTGCACCATTGCACAAAGCAAGGTACATAAAGACATTAATGAGAAAGTTTGGTGTGGTAGAACATGACTGGCCTACACAGATCAATGATCTTAGCCCAACAGAACACTTTTGAGATGAGATAGAGCAGAGACTGTGAGCCAAGCCCCCTCATCAAAGATCAGTGATTAGGGGGGTACCCTAGCTGGGTACCTTGGGGAGCCCCCCTTTAAGAAGAAGGACACATACTCTAACCTGCTGCTTGACATGTGAGCACAACCAACAGTCAAGACCTGTATCCTTTCACTCGGGAGCTGGTTCTGTACTAGTCCATCAGATCAGCTTAACTCTATGTTCCTTGGCTGCAAATTCATAACCGCAAACTCTTGGGAACTAGTCTGGACCATTTGCATCTCAGATTTAATCAGAGGGGAATTTTATAGTTGGCTAATTTCCTTGATTCTCTTTCATACTCCCACACCAATTGAAAAGTGTTCCTCCCATCCATGTCCATAACAAACAACTACAACTGAACAGTGGTGTTGGTTTTCAACACCAGCTATCAGGCACTGATAATGCAGTTCTGAAATCCATTCTCAGGCGCTTCAACTGCAACTTACACCTTGCCTCAGTTGACCTCGACCCCTTCTGATGGTAATGACCTGTGTCTTTTTTGACTCACATGATCCATATTAGGTCAACAACCACCTCCAAAGGGGACACCACTAGGGGTTAAATACCTGGGATTCTTTTGTTTGTCTTTTGTTTCTGGACCCTAGGATGGGAGGTGAAGCATACTCAGAAACTTAAAGAAATCAAGTTGCTTTCTTTTTCCAACCTCGTAAACTACCATGATCTCGGTGACTATGAATCTCCACACACAATATAAAGGATGGATTTTCAGTAAAATATAAATACACGTATTATACCTGTTGAGTTTTTATACAAACAGCAGTAAATGGTAAATGTACTGATTCTTATATAGCGCTTTTCTACTCTCCCGGAGTACTCAAAGCGCTGTATACAACATGCCTCACTCACCCATTCACACCCACTTATACAAGCACTTCTAAACTCAAGTGCAACTAACAAACATTCACACACATTCACACTCCGATGAACCCATCGGAGGGCAATTTGGGGTTAGTAACTTGCCCAAGGATATTTGGCATGCAGACTGGGGGAGCCAGGAATCGAACCACCAACCTTCCAATCAGTAGCTGATCTGCTCTACCACCTGAGCCACAGCCACCCCATTAAGAGTACTTAGCTCTAATTTATCTGTCCATCTTTGTCCAGACTCGAGCGTCAGAAGCAGGAACAGCAAGAGAAGGAACGTCTGGAGCGAGAACGCCAGGCCACTGTATCAGCCCCTCCTGCCCCTCCTGCCCCACCAGCCACTTCACCTGCCCCACCAGCACCCCCACCACCTCCAGGCCCACCCCCACCTCCTTCTGGGGCATGCCCACCTGCACCTCCACCACCCCCATCTGGAGGTATGGTTCCACCTGCACCTCCACCCCCACCAGTTGCAGGAGGCAGTGGAGGGAGTGGAGGAGGAGGAGGTGGAGGTGGCAGTGGCAGTGGAAATGACCTGGCTGCAGCTCTAGCAGGAGCCAAATTGCGCAAAACAGTGAAGGTATGAGCAAATAAATATATGCATATACATATATATATATTTGTATTCTCTAAAACCCTGATGCACACACAAACTTTACAGTTTGTATTTAGTTGTATGTAAAAGGATCTATTCATTGCACCAAACAGCTTTAAACACAGTGATGTGCATTTTCTTGTCTTAAGGATGAGGGAGGCTCAGCAGCCCCAACTCCCAAACCGCCGTCCTCATCCAGTGGAGGTGGAGGAGGTGGTCTAATGGGAGAAATGAGTGCCATCCTTGCAAGAAGGCAAGTCATAATTGAGAGATATACATCTTAGAAATACTTGTGATAATCTGATATGGAGGATCTCATTGTCTGTATTGTAATGGATCTATTTTTTTAATAGGCGAAAAGCTGCTGATAAGCCAGCTGTAAAAAAGGAAGACTCTCACAATGTAAGCCCCGTGTCAGTCCTCTCAAGCAGACCCATAAGATTTTTTCTTATGGGTCTTTAGTATTTGTAGATTAATTGTAAGATTTAAATATTAAATGATAACTGTAATTATCTTGACTACAGGAGGATTCTGAGTCCTCAGCATCAAAATCCTCAGGTGTAGGGGGTGAGTAATCACATCTAGATAAAGAAAGATAAATTTACACTTTACACTACAACCCAGCATTGTACTTAGAATTTTTTGTGAAAGAAACTTAACAAAAACATTTAATTTGAGGATATTAACATGAAATGCAATAATAAATACAACAATTTCTCAGCAGAAATCAGTCAATCCAAGGAAAAATCTGCCACCGTGCCAAGGTAAGAGACTGGTACAAACTTTCACTTTACAACTGATTCATACATTATATACTAAACAACAACCTACTGTGAGCCATCCACAGAAAGTCAGTAATCAGCAACTTTCCTAAAACACCTGTGTTCTTTGCAACAGAGCCAAATCCTTAACCACCAATCAAAAAGACTCAAGCCCAAGTTCAAACTCTGCCACTACTCCAGTGTCCAGGTACTAGTCTCCCCCGACTCTGCCTACTACACGGGTTCTCTTCTAAGATGATACGCATTCAGTGAGGATCTAAGATCTACTCCAATCTGAAAGAGATATATTTGTTTGTTGTTGGTGTGTGCTGCATTTCTGTTTTCTACTTTGTCTTCCTGTTGTAAGATTAACTATCAACTGCTTTCATTATTTCTGTCTGAAACAAAGTGTGTTGCTTCTCCTGGCCAGCTCATGTTTGAGACAAAGATAATGCTTGGTCAACCACAAGTTCCCATAGATAACCAGCAGAGGATTGAACATGACTAGCTTGAATAGCTTACTCTGTTCTAATTGCAAAACTGCAAACATTAAGTGAAAGGCACACCAGCAAGCTAAACCTAGCCATAGTTTTATTAACTGATTCATATTTGTTGATGCAAATAATTAGTCTGCTTGCCAATGCACTTATTTTACCTATATATTAAAATTTACTTCACTATTTAAATATATATATTCTATAGGCATTAAAAATGGTTTGTACTTCAACGCTAAGTGACACAAAACCATATAGAACTTTTATACAACTTTCATATTTGCAGAATATTAACAACAAGCATGTCAGTATTTGTAAAGCTGTATTATTTTAGGCAAAAAGGATCTTAGTTGCCTGCCGGTTACAAGCACAGGCTTGGCCAGCACAGACACCTGATGTCTGATAGAACATTTCAGTTGTATTTATATAGCGCCATATCACAACAACAGTTTCCTCAAGTATGCCATCTGCATCATCCCCACTTAATAATAATAATCTAAAAATATTTGATATTTTAATAATCATGTTAAAATATTAATATTTTCAGTGCGGTGGCCTCAAACTCGCTTCCATTTAGTTTTACAGATTTCCAAATAAAATTCCAAATTATTACTGATTATTTGCTTCTGCTTTGAAAAACACATTGAGTGTGACACCTTCCCATGCTGCCACTACCCTGCTCAACTGATTCAGTGAGTATTTCACTTTTTGTAGCATTAGCACTTCGAACTAATTTAAGAGAACAAAACATAATTGGTACGCGTACATGAAGATAAAAAGTAAGTAGGTGTCTGGCCTGAAATATGACCTCTTTGATTGCGTTTGGCTCAGTGTAATAATGGATCTTTCTTTTGTAGGATGAAGGTGGTGAAAAAGAACTCAGATGGTACAGGAAATGATAGTGATATGGAAAAATTTAAACAGGTTTGTTCCTCCATCTTTATATAAATACACACCAACATTCTACAACTCCTTAGTAAACAGTATAACTTTCTGTGATGATATAAAACTATTTTAGATTTATTTTAGTTTAATCAAAAAGGAAAACGTAATGTCATTTGAAATATGATAAGCTATTTAGTATGTAAAATATGTGTTGTAAGGCTCTGCTTGTTTTTCCCAGGACTTGCATTATAAAGGACTTTAGATTATAGTTGCAAAGCCCCTAGCCTTGTTTCCATAATTGTACTATTATACACACAAAGTTTTAATGCTCTTTACTAAAACAAAATTCACTTCTTTTATGTAAAACCTCATACTCTGTCTGCATTTGAAGGAAATTCTTGAAGAAATCAAAAAGGAACTCTACAAAGTAAAGGAAGAAATTATCACAGGTGAGTTATTTACTATCCATAAACATTATGTCAGATAAACCTAGAGCATACATGTAGAAACTACTCATATACAGTATGTTATGGTCTTGTGTTTTACCAGAATATTGCTTTGTTTTTCTAGCTCTGATTCAGGAGCTACAAAGGTCACAGCTCAAGGATGAAGACTGAAGAATTGATCAAAAGTAAAAAAAAAATAATGGATGCTTATGATTTATCTCGCAGTGCTCTCAGTGTTTTACTTTGGCGAAATTATTTTACATTGTTTATTTTGCAATGGACTTTAAGTCTGATCAATCTTAAGACTATGAACATCAACACATTTTCAAATAAAATATTATTTTCATTATTTTTCCTCGATATTGCCCAGTTATAGAAATCAGAAGGAACTCCCGGTTATTGTCTAGGAGTTGTACATTTTAGTGTTTTAACATAATATTCATCAACAGACATATGAATGACATGCCCAGACATTTTTATCAGTGGCAGGTAACAGTAATCCGCTCAAACAGGTTGTTGAAACTTTTACCACCAAACCATCAAACAATTTCAAGTTATATATTACAATACAGTTCTTGCAAAACTAAAGAACTGGTAGCAAAAGTGCACACTACTGGTTTTGTAGCTACAAGGATATACATTTTATCACATGTTAACTTACATTCTTGAAAATGGGCCAGAAATTTGACTTTTTAATAGAATAGAATAGAAAAGAATTGAACTTTGGGGAGTTCCATTCTAGCTGAATGTCTAAAATTACACAACGTTGTTCAGGTGAAGTTATTTACATGTATCTACATTTCATGGTATACCAGGAAAAACTCCACGTAGGACTATGATACCTTTCAGATTTGAAAAAATTATTTTTGATATTCTTCCACTGTCATCTGATAAAATACCCTTTAAAAGCACTCACAAATAAAGCTTATCTTGTTAAAAATAATAATAAAAATGGTGACAAGCAAGCAATTTCTTTGTATGATTTTTCATTAAAACGGTGTAAAAACTGAATTTATAATGTTTATAATATAATGTAGGTCAGATACCCTTGATTTAAAAAATAGAAGTTAATAAAATTTAATAAACTAAGTGACATTTTATAATATCTACACACTATTAAGCATTAATAGAGTATTAGTTAAAACTCATTTATAAAGTATTGCTCCTATTTAGTATGTCATTTATAAACATGGATATGAATAGTCTTGCTTAGTAAGGTCATATATAATGTTGAATTTTTTATGTTTTCTATTTTATCTTTTCTACGTTATAAATGATGGATTAACCATTTGTAAATAAAGTATTAATCCCTAGTGAGCATTGTCTCTTAGGAGGGTCACTGACCCACTATTAATCATGTGGCTCACCACATGTCCCAAGCTGTGAAAGAAACCTGTAGGTCATTATCCACAGTCTTAATGCATCCTCAATCATCCAGGTAGCGAAATCCCAAAAAGTTGATTCTGTTCATCCTTGCGTAGTGTCCAGATGAACAGAATCAACTTTTTAGGATTATCAGCAGAGGTTTCGGATGAAACCATTATGAGACCTTGCCCCCACCCTATTGTGTGACCCATTGAGCTCACCTGATGCAAGATGTGAATGGGGACTGAGGCGCTTGGAAAGGTATCTCAAAACTGTATTGTAGGTGGCAGCCAGTTGGTGTCATAAGCCTCCCCCTCTGTTCAAAGATGGTCAGTTGCTTTTAGAACTGAAGAAACTTCTTGTCTTCAAGAAACTTAAAGAAGTCCAGTCAGTTTCTTTCCAAGCGCCTGGGCAACAGGGAAATATGCAGTAGGTTATAATCATCTAATGTAAATGAAATTTTAATTGGTGGTTCCACACACGACATACAGCAGTGTGACATATGGTTAGACAATTGCCACCTAGTGGCCATAGATGGTGTTCATGATGCCAAACCCAGTTAACATACTGAACTGAAAACAGTCACATGACTGCATGAGTATAGTCACCTGCCGAACGCCCCAGGCGTAGCTCAGCTGGACTTCAGCACAGTTGACTGAGGCTGGCCTGGACATGCAAAAGGGTGCAAGGACCCTCTTTATTGCTGCTTGCAGCTTTAATATTATATTTAGTGTTGAATTGCCTAATACACTTATACAAAACTTTAAGCATTTAGCTTGTGACATATTTTACATTTGATCGTATTTTTAGTCTTATTGGGTCCATCACCTTCACTCTTCTTTTTCTATCAGCTGAGAAGCAACTAAATACAGTCAACAGAATTGCAAAGCTAAAAAAACAAACAAAAACAAAACAAAACAAAACAAAAAAACAATTTGGTGACTTTTTACTCCCAATCTCAAATATCCTCTCTGAATCTATAATTATAGCCATATATAACAGAAATAGCCTTTCCCTGAACATAGTGCAGTATTAATTTGATCACAGTACCAGTGGAAAGACTTCTTTAAACAAGCTGAAAACCTGGATTCCATAATGTCACTAACAACATCAAATGAGCAACAACTAAGTCACAATGTTGGATAAAATAACATTAAGAGAACATAATTTACACTTAATTAGGTCTTACTGGGTATCTGGGTATGTTTGCTCACAGTATTATCCTAGCTTAATCACATGATAAAAAGCCCTAAATCATTGGTGACTGATCCACTAACATGTTTTCCGATACAAATTAATTGAATTTATATGTGCTTATACAGACTTGTTTTCTAAGTTATTAACTTTTTAAAAAGCATCACAAACATTAGTGCTCCTGTATCGTCATGGCGCGGCTAGTGTATGTTACTAACTTCCGGGAACAATGGCACAAAAAACAAAAGAAACAAAAAAAAAAACAAGCACACATGCTGCCTGCAGGAGGCGATACTTGCGTAAAGAGGTACAACTATGTGACCTAAACTACGAAGAAGAAACTTCCACTGCGTTTTCCTCGGTGGATGGCCTGTTCTGGAACTAAACTGTGAAAGCTGCATTGAAACGAGATCTGTGTGGGATAAAGTCACTGAGATGTGCGTTAAATTGTGTTCCATAATTAAGTTGTACAAAATATATCAAGTTAAAAGATTGGCTGACAAACTTTTAACTCATAGCTAGTTAGAACTGCTATTTGATTATCGCTATCAGGGCTATATCAGCAACCTACCAGAAGGCATATGATCGCTAACGTAAGATATTTTTTCCTAATAATAAAAATAAAAATGAATTCATAATAGTTCAAGTATCATTACTAATATTAAAGTTCGTTGTAAAGCCCCATAAAACTCGAGTATGGAAAGCACTACTGTGACTGGCTCGCTTGTCTTCGCTTGTCTGTAAATATAGATTCAATGTGAATACGTTAAGTTATTAACTGTATATACATTTCTTTACTTAAAGCTTTTTGTAACGTGTGGTTTCAAACTTAGTTGTATGTTAACAGTAAGAAGTTATCTGCTGTGCAAGCCAACTTAACTGTCCCGCCGAGTAACGACAAACAACGAGACTAGTTTGGTAGTGTGCGTTCATTTAAAATGTTGCGCGACGTTTGTAAATGTACTACTCCTGCCCCAGGTATCCATCTGCAACAAAACTAGCGATACACACACACACGTTGCTGGAATTTTACAGTAATGTACGATGCTATCCGGCCGACTTATGCATTCATTTCATATGCCAAAGTGGAATGTTTCATGCCCTTTATATGTACTTTTATGTTCCGAGTAAAACAGAGTAATAGTATACATTTACAGAAACTTGTTGAGACAATCATGAATGATTAAATGATTAGCGAATAAATATACAAAAATATCTTATCAAGTTTGAAAATATTGTAATAGCTTGTTAAATATTATGTGGTTTCCATTACTTGAATACGAAGATTTTTTTTTTTTCCTTTCTGGCGATTCTAATATATAGTGGATACAGCATCATCGGTTAATATTTTTTTATTTTTTATGGAAAATATTTAATGTCATTCCTGATTTTGTTGCACTGCTTATTTCATTCAGTAGGTGCTGCTGTCACTGTGACTGAGACTTGAACAACTAAGAATTCACTGTTCCTCCTCCTGACTCTCTCGGGGCAGTCCCTTACCATGAATGAAGTCAGTATAGTGAGAGAGGGATGGCTTCACAAAAGAGGTATGGATCATGAAAATTGTCATAAAATCATGTTATAAGATGGGAAAACTGTTACCTTCTGTTAACAGTTATTTATCTTATAATTGCAGTGCTGATTTCTCATTTTTGATCCAGGTGAATATATCAAAACATGGAGGCCTAGGTATTTTATCCTAAAGAGCGATGGCTCGTTCATCGGTTACAAAGAGAAACCAGATTTAAATGACCAAATTTCCCCACCACTCAACAACTTCTCAGTGGCAGGTTAGTCTTTTAGATGTTGAAGAGTGGCCCGTCCTTTATGTCAGATGCTTTCAGTTTTCAAGACTCTCTGTATGTTTGGAGTTTTTTCAGTTCTGGTCCCTTCTAACCAGCTTCAAGTAAATATGAATGATAATTGTATTTTTTACAGAATGCCAGTTGATGAAGACGGAAAGACCCAGGCCTAATACATTTGTCATCCGTTGTCTACAGTGGACCACTGTTATTGAACGTACTTTTCATGTAGAAAGCAACGAAGAGAGGTAAAAACAGTAAATCACATTTCTTGCTATCCTTGTCAAATCCTGGTATGCACTTTTTGTGTTTTATTTACTGTGATGTGCACATTCATGTATCTATTATTCATTAATTGTCATTTAGAATATTTCAAATCCATCTAATGTTATTTTAAATGACATTTACGAAGTCACGCCAAATTCTCCAGCATTAATGTATATGATACAGGATTTTATGCTCTTCACAGTTTTACAGATGGAGAGCCGAGTGGCATTTTGTGATACTTTTTGCATTTCAGAGAGGGGTGGATAAGGGCAATCCAGTATGTAGCGAACAGTTTGAAAATGCAGGAACAGGGGGAAGAGGAACCAATGGATGTTCTCGGCTCACCGAACGAAAGCAGCCTGGTGGAGATGGAAGCGGTTATGTCCAAGAGCCGAACCAAAGTGGTGAGAGAATAAGATGTTTTTAGCTGATAAAAACTGCTACTTTCTCTAAGTCAGGCCAGTTTCAGTTGGTCTCACATAAACTCTGTCAGGGAAGCAATGTGTTGTACAAACAGGAAAATCAGTATAGATTTGTGAAAGGATATTTCTTACATCATACAAACCTTGATGTGTAATTGTTTCTGGCTTCCTCAGAATCAGTATCCTTAGAATTGGAAAGTAAAGCCAATGCCAGCATTCATTGGGACTGCAGTGGTAGCAAAAAGTAAATACTTTCCTGATTATTTTATGGTCTTATTTGTTAGTTAATTGTTGAGTTAATTTTAAATGTCATTAGAGTGAGAGAGGAATCTAGTCAGTCTATTCAGGTGTTTATTCTTTGTGACTGACAAGTCATTAGCCATTTAGTGTAGGGGTCCTCCGTTTCACAGTCAGAGCCACTGCTTGCTCATCACTGGTGCAGTTTCAAAACACCAAGGTGGCTCAGCTTTAAGCCTTAATAATAGCCAATAAGATATGTCCCAGTGATTAGGTGAATAGTTTTATGTGCAGTCTATGGGGGAAAAAAAAGTGTTAATTTGTGCTAACATGTAGCTGTCTGCTATGTGCATTAGGACATAAGGACAAGGATACAATGTCAAAAGAACAGCATGATATATTACTAAATACATATAAGTTCTAAATGTATGTAACTTTAAAAGATTATTTTGTTTAAGGTTTTATTGGACCTTTCCTCGGCTTTTGATATGGTGGATCATAACATTCTTCTACTAAGACTTGAGCATACTGTGGGTATTAGAGGCACTGCCCTTAACTGGTTTAAATCTTATCTCGCTGACAGGTCATTCTCGGTTAATTTGGGCAACTTCTCATCTTCCTCGGTACCTGTACGCTGTGGTGTGCCTCAAGGATCTGTATTAGGCCCTATTCTCTTCTCATTATATCTGCTCCCTCTTGGAGCAATTTTTGAGGTGTATAATATTGCCTTTCATTGCTATGCTGATGATATACAGATTTACTTTGAGATCACTGACAATCTTGCTATGTCTTTTCATTATTTTCGTGAATGCATGCGTGAGGTTAAAGATTGGTTTAAGAGTAATTCTCTTGTCCTGAACGAAAAGAAAACGGAGATCGTGGTGTTCGATAGTAAAATCCCCCGGGACCAATTGTGTGCTG
Organism: Etia nguti; assembly: GCA_015106755.1. Lineage (NCBI taxonomy): Eukaryota > Metazoa > Chordata > Actinopteri > Cichliformes > Cichlidae > Etia > Etia nguti. The sequence continues at coordinate 16,422 of VUQG01020183.1, forward strand.
CTCTGATGCCCTTTGCTAGCTCCCCTTCTGATTATGCCAGTAATTTAGGTATACTACTGGAGAGCTCGTTTAAATTTGACAAACAAGTGTCTGCCGTAGTGAGGTCTAGCTTTCATCAGCTGCGCCTCATTTCTAAGGCTAAGCGCTATATTCCGCATAAAGACCTGGAGAAACTTATTCACGCATT
>VUQG01020184.1:0-16634 GCA_015106755.1 Etia nguti
TTCACTGTAATCTAACAATTCCAACACCCATTAGTAAATTTGGAAAAATATAACAGAATTGAGTGCAGTTAATATAGATGCTTACTGCATTATAGGTTGGAGGAATTATATGTATGTTGTCTAATCATATGTTCTCACACTTAATGATCACTTAAAAGCTGGAGATACCAACACTATGGGCCAGTTTAGGCTTCACAAGAAACGGATTAAATTGTATTTTTCATGCTTCCGTTCAGTAGCTGAAAAAAGTTAATGGCCCAAGCCCCCCAGTTTTTTTTTTAATAAGTCAATAACAGATAATAATAAAGAAAAAGAAACCAAGTTGAATATTATTAAAAGTCCGCAACATAGTAAATGCTGCTGTTTCCCTTCAAAAATCATATTCATTCGACTTAATTGGACTTCATGTTTTTATCCTGGTCGTCCACGCCCAATCTGCAGTGACTCTGTGGCCCATCAGAGGGGGCTGGCGCCTCTGTTTGAGCCACTGTGTTAAGGTTAGTTTGAGATCAGGTTAAATGTAAAGGTAATACTGATGGGAAGCAAACTTCACAAGATTATCCCAGAATTTTCTCCTGAGGTTGGCAAAGGATGGCAGGAGTCATTACATTGAAGAGAGCTGCCTTTCCTTTTTCATCATTAACTGCAAATACAGCTCCCTTCATCTTTGCATGATACAATTACAAACATATGTGACAAGGTTTAACCCCTCATATTATTTTATATTCCGGAGTTTTTCAAAGCCCATATCTGACAACGTTAAGTAAAAACTGCCACACTGTTCTGTGCACAGCAAGCACTGTGCTGAATGGATGGAGGCTCTGTGGGTGATGTATTGCACTGGTGAGTCATAGGAACCTTCTGTGCTGAACGCCCTCTTTGGCTTCATGCACAAGTGTGTTCTGTTGAAATGCAAATATGCATACAGGAAAATCAATTCCTTTCACGCTTCACTGGGTCTGCTTCAGTTGGTTACAGGATATGCATAAAGGGGGGGAAGATTTCTGGAGGAAAAACTAATGCTATAGGATATGTCTTGATGTTTTATTGCCAAGTTAGTCTGTGGTCTCTACAGTGACCAAGTACCCACATCAACATTTATTGGATATCAGTGGATTATTTACCTGTCTTTATAATAAGCTTAAGTCATGCAGAGTTATTAGGATAATATTTCTCCACTTGGTGGCAGTCATTTACCATCTTTACTCTTGTCACAGCCTCCACAATGGTTGGAATTCACTATAAAAATTTAAACGCTCCCCTATAAAAAAAAAAAGGCGCATACAAAACACATCAAACTCCTAAAACTATTTCATTTGCTCGCCACCTGCAGTCTCTCTGTGAAACCACACATGTATTCTGGCATGTGCCGTGCTTTAATGGCATGGTTGCGCACTCTTACTCAAAGTTACTTTAAACTTTACCGCATCCCAACATTCCTTTATTGAAGCTGTCATATTCCCTGATTGACAAATCAAAAGGTATAAATGAGAAATATAAAATCATTTCATGACCATGTCCCGGTACAGCTATATTTATTATATATTTACTAGATTGTTTTAATATTAGGCAGCCAACTTTACGAGTTTCTTTTTTAAAAATATAATATACATAGCTCAGTATATTTTTCTTCAGAGACAAACTGCAAAAATGTAAACCTCAAAATGTTTCTTGCAATCTTGTAAATTCACACTTTCCAACCAGTATTAATATACTAACTGCACATGTCTGTCTTATCATTATAAAAGTAATTAAATAATACAACGTATCTAAACATTATTTGTATTTCAGCAATATAAAAAAATTAATTATGGACAAATATCCAGCTTTATTAATTTAACTTACTTTTTCTCTGTTAATTATATCAAACAGTCTTAACAACACATCACAACAGTCTTAACAGTCTTAACATCACAACAGTGGCTAGAATACATTTTTAACATAACTTTTATTTTCACTGTACTGCAATTAAAATTCCTGTCACTGCTGTATTGACCTACTGGTGACAGTAGACACTGGAATGAAAATAAGTTGAAAGCAGACCTTCTTCGTTTTTTATGTGACACAGATACTTTTCAGTCAAACAGGAGCCAGCGATTATTCTAGTGGTTAATTTTTTTTCTTTCTTTCTCCAGATGTCTCAGACTAATGTATCCCACAGGGGACGAAAGTGAATTGCCAGTAATTTAAAAGGTTAAGTTACAAACAAAAACAGGCTACATTATGCCTCATTCCCATATGGCTCCATTTTGGAAATATGTTGTCCTCCTACTGAGGTACAGGATTTTTGTGAAAGTGCTTTCTCAGGTCATACATGTGAACTGTACATGTAAGCTCAAAGGTTGATTGCATAAGTATTTGTATAGATGTTGAATAATGCATCATAAACTCTTTAATAAGCATTTGTGGATTAAGCTAATATAAATGTCCTCAGACAAGGAGTTCATGCAACGGTGAAACTGCTGCTACTACAACAAATGTTTTCTTCCTTTCTTAGTTAATTGAAGTGATGTGGTAACAGAAAGGAGGATTCAGCTTAGACTCGCAGTGCTCCAAACATCTGCTGTTCCTACATCATGTTACTGAAAACATCTTGAACAGAAATAGCCCCGAATGCGTGCTCTTCGCCAAGTTTGACACAAGTGAGGATTTGATAAATAACTAGACCAAAAAATGGAAAATAGGGACTTTCAACTGTTTCATGTGACAGGGATTGAGATAGTCCAGGAATGAAGCAATTAAAGTAAGTGTGAGAAGCAGATGCTTGGCATGTGTTGGCAGCTGAAAATGCTGGAAGATAAATTATTCGCGATAAGGCATTTGGTGGGTGAATCAAAATGTATGGTTGCTTGAAGCAATGCTGAGTTTAGCACGCAGCTCGTCTTCACCTAAAAGTGTGTCTGGTGTGTATTCTTTACCATTGTTAATACCCATGCATATTGTTTTCTGCAGCCTGGAAAGGAAACAGGATGAGAAGCCATCTGAAAGAGCCTGAAAAAAGGATGAACAAAATCACAGTAAATCCATGAAATTAAATTAAGTGCGCTCCTTTTTTCATACTTTCCAAAGAACTTCATTTGCTTTTGGAACCTCACGAACTGAGTTTTTTTTCCCCAGCATGCCAAAATGTATGTCATTCTTTAAAAAAAAAAAAAAAAAAAATTATTGAAATATATTGAATTGGTGCATGTCTATATTCTCCACATTTTAACATAGACTCAAGTGAAAATACAGTGGCCGCTATTAGGTCATTATATCCACGTTTTCTTATTTGGTTGTTGACATCATTTTTAACATGAATGAAAAATTAGTCTACAAGATTCATTTTTTTATTACTGATGGAAAAAAATAAAAATTAACGTTGCTTTGCTGTCGGGCCACGAATGCTTGACATGGCAGTTCTGTTTTATGGGATAGTATGAAAGTGACGGCACTGCAGAAAATTACAAGAGACAGAGAAATAATATTTAGGCAATGACGGGCAGCCAAGTTTCTTGCCTGGATCTAATTAGCTGTTAACTGTAAACATCAAAGTCAGTGTACCTTCCACCGTCCTCTGTGAGGCACGTCCTTGGCCTCCAGTGCTTTAAGTCAAATCAGACAGTTCTACAGGCTACACCTTGTACAAAAAAACCCCCAAACAAACCATGTAACATCACTGTTTTTTAAACAGTTTTGCATTTACAGAGTGTCTTTTTCTGCTTTGCTAGATTCCAGGTGAACTAAAAAAGAAAGTGGATATGAAGGAATAAAAGAAAAACTCTAGCGCAGGTGCACAGGGCATTGCTGTTCCCAGAAAATTCCCTGTGGGTGTGAGAGGCATGAGCTTCTTCTCTGCAGATCCACAATGGTGAGTGAATTTACAATCTTGGTCGCTGTGGTTTACACATATTGAGTAAAAAGGAAGTTGCACTAACTCTTCCACTCATTTTGTTTTCATCTTGTTCAACTTTGATCACTGCCTTCAAACACTGAAAGAAAAAAAAAAAAGATTTAATTGATTTTCTATAACCCAGAAATACAACAGCTCTTGTTTTCTTTAATATGATCTAAATGTAGCTGATTGTTGGACACAGTAACAAATAAGATTTTATATACTGAGATGGTTGCCATGATTTTCCAGTTGCTTGTCTGCAGTTTGTTTGGCTCGTGACCAAATAACCACTGAGAAGATTTCTGTCAGCATCTCTTGTTTAAAAGCAAACATGCTTAATAAAGCTTTACAAGTAAACTAATGGGGGTGGTTTCTTTTATGTTTTTTTTTTTTTTTCATGTACTGATCATGGTTGAGATTCTGGGCTTTGGTAATGTGTTTACTTTCAAAGCATTGTAAAATACTGTTCGGGAAATTTATTCAAATTTTTGTATCTTTAATGATATTAGAACTATTTGTGTACATAAACTTATAATTAAAATAATAATACTAATTTTCTTAATGTAGGTAATAAACTTGGGAAGTTTATATTTTAGTATCTTTTGGTTTAAATGTGAACCATTAAACTTGCTTTCCAATAAAAATGTGTAAAATCATAAAATACTTATTTTTATTTAAACCCCTTTAAATTAAAATAGTTGCTTTTTGTACTATGAGCCTGAAAACTTTAGTAGTGTCTTTATGTTGTCTCTATGGGGAGTTTGTTCATGTGTTATTGAGACCTTAATTTATATGACAAAACACCCTAAAAACACATTTAAAAATGACTTTTTTCCAGTTTAGAAGTTTCCAAACTGCTCTCTATAAAAACTTTTGACTCTAACATGTCAATGAAATGACACAATAACTTTGTACTTAATATAATAATTAGGGGAAATGGTTTGTTCTGCTTTTTTAACCCATCCATCTATAGGGTCTCCCTTTGGTAAACATGGAAAACATTATACCTGCTAAACATCAGCATGTTAGAATGCTCGGTATGGCTCAAACATCCCGGGGCCTTGACACACAACCTGTTATTGATTTATGGAAGGTGTTCATTTAACCTCGATCTGCAAGCTGCAACAACCTTACCGTATCATGCTGCAGACAAACATCTGTATTGTCTGGAGAAGCATAAATCTGCCATTTGGTTTGATCACTGTTGCTCAGATTTACACGGCAAAGAAGGAACAAAAAGCCAAATTGCTCCACTGTGCTATGGAATGATGTTGTTTTTGTGTCATAGATAGACAGCTTGGAAACTATGTGACAAGTTCAAATCAGTCAAGCTGGTAATCTTGATGTCAAGAAGTGTGAAACGTTTTGCTGTGCAATACACGGCTGCACATAATTACTTCACTTCTGACAGGAAAATTCATCCTTGAGGCTTGACTGTAGGTGCTAATATAAAGTCTGACTCAAAAATTCAAAAAAGACGAACAAACCAATCATGCATGTGTCATTAGCGATGCACATATAGGTATGTTACCAATACCTACCCAGTCATGCACTATAACCGTGTCTGGTTATTGTTAGTGATGGATTAATGTGTAGGTACTGTAGTCGATTAAGGTTGATTCAGCTGTATGTAGAATCGGTCCCAAATAGTATATTACAATATATACTACTTAAATAGTAATGCAGTTAAGTAACAAGTGCAATATTTCCATATAAAATGTTGTAAAGCTAATGTAAAAAATTGACCAAATTGAAAATCATTGTGCACACCTAAATTACAGCACTCACATTAGGCTTAAAAACTTGGATAAATGTATTTAATTAAATTCGTTTTAATTAATCGTAAAAGTTGTGGGGAGGCATGAAGAGGTTCGTGAGGGACCAGGGCAGTAAGTTTGAGCTAAAGCCCCACTAAACTCACACAGAAAAGTATGACACTATTGCAAGTGCACTAGTTAAATGATTAACGTTGCAAATTTCCAAAGGTGTTGAAAGCAGAAATAAACCCTTGAGGCTAAAATTACAGGCCACATAATTTTTACTGCACTTAATGTGCATTTGCACATAACCACATACAGAACTCAGTATGTCCCATCACTGTCACTCAGAGTGAAAACTGCAGGTCTGCAGCCAGCTCCCCGCTTTTGGCTTTTATAAAGAAAAACAGTGAAAAATGAAATCTTTCTCTGCAATAATTATAGTTATCATTCTTTGACAAAATCATGAAAACCCCTACGAAAATTAACCGCATTGGAATGAAAATGGGGATCAGTGAAATGGAACAATCATTTCTCCGATCAGTACTGTAGGTGTTAACTCTACATCGTAAAATGTTGTGTTGTAAAAATAGAGTTGTCAGAGGGGAGCAGTAATAAAGCCCAGAGGCCAACAGTTTGTTCATTCATGTTATTAAATTCTTGAAGGAATCTTCACACATAATTACATCTATATGCACCTGGTGTGGTGCTACAGCCTGTACTCATACACTGCACTTCTCGGCTCCCTGTGGGCACATCATCAAATAAAGCTCTGACAGACAGCTTTATTCTGATAAATGAGAAGGTAATCATCCTCCAAAGCAGCCTGATTTTTTTTTACAGGTACAAACATTTAGCCTTTTTACTCAAGCTAATAAACATGTTTTCACTTTGAGGTCTTATTTAGGCCAATTAATGACATGCTTGCTTCAGTTATGTAAGTTCTGCGGCTATCCGTAGCGGTCGTTGATCAGAACGCATTTTATTTCATCCAAAAGCAAAAGGTGAAAAAAAAAAACACAGAAAGGACCAAAATCTATGGTATTTCTGAAAGATAATTAGCTTCATTGTTCGATAGTGCAGTTTAATGCCCATGGTTAAATAAACAAATTCACACTAAAGTGAACAGACTGAAGACTCTTGCTGCTTCTGTTGTGGCCATTTCTCTTTCACACAACAGACACTTGCTCTTCTCTAACATCGACTAATAATTTGGAAAATAAAAGACAATTTATTTAACAGCAGGCTGCAAACCAGCATTCAGTTCTTTGGAAATATTTCTTTTATTATTTTTTTTAACAACAAGTATTTAGAAATATAATAAAAGTGCATTTATGAGAAGTTCAATGAAACACACACACACACACACAATCTAATTGAACATGACTACAAAGTGCAAGAGTTTTTCATACATCACCCTTCCCTAGGTGAGCTTGAGCCAACTCAAATCCATAAAATAAAGATTTCTCACATTTGAAACAACCAGAACTAAGTTTATATTGAGGAAACTTTTCAATTTGAACAACAACAAAAAAGCCAGAAAAAATGTAGTTAGCATATAAGCTATGTACATGTACAAAACAGCTTTAATCTCCAAACAACGCATTGCTTCATTAGTTCGTTTATAATAATGTTACTAAAGCAACTGTTGAATGTTGAGGTCATCCACTGGGAACAACAGTTCAATTGGGAACACTCCTCACATTCCTCAGTAGAACAAACCAGTGTTTGCATGTTACTTTCTTCCTCGAGGTGAGATTTGACTCTCAGCTGCATAAGAAGTCAAATGTTATGAAAGACTTTTCTTCCTATGATTTACCTTGCGGTTTTAAAAAAAAGAAAGAAAATTCTACATAATCATGCCCTCTGGGTAGCAGTATATTTTTCTTAAGACTTATGAGAAAAACTTCCTCATCCTTGAATACCAAGAGGTTTGGGCTGGAGATCATAATCTGTACATACGATGTATGTTCTCTTTAAGTAAATAAAGTTTGCTTTTAGTTTACTGCCAATTGTTTAATGACATTCTCTCTAGCGTAGATTTGCACCACAGCTGCATCTTTCATGTTATTAAATTCATTGTTATTCAGATGCTACACTTTAGTATGTTCACTTGGCTCTTTGCTAATATCCTGCAGTTTGGTGCTGGGCAGACAGTCTACATTTTTAGAGCTTCTTCCTTAAAATTTTTATTTTTACACTGCTGCGGAGGCAGTAAACAAAAACAATAAAGCTAACCAAAACACTCGGGTCAAACAGTCTGGTTACAGTTCTTGTGTCGCTCCAGCTGCTCTGAATTATTTCGCTTGTAGTAAGATTTCATGGAGAGTGCCATTTTGTGAAGATATTTGTCTTTGCTCTAGATTAATGACAGATTGCTCAGTTTTGATGTTTTAATAGGGAAATGACTGCTCATAGGCAGTGAATCTCTCTGTCCCCAACTGGCCAGATGTTGTTTAAAGGAGCTTAAATGTACCCTCTAAGGTAGGAAAAGGGTAAATAAAAAGTATTTAAATGTTTTGTGTTCTAACTTCTGATTTCTGCAATGCAAATAAATTGCAGGTGCTGGTTGTCTGCAGCAGGGGAATGTTCCCCTTGTCTTTCAAGTTCAAACACAAACCTTTGTTGTAAAGGCTTGACTGACGATAACCCTAAACCGGGTTTGTTAGGTAGGTATTCTTGGAATCGTATTTTTCCGGAGTCTTTGTTTCCCAATGTTTTATATTTATTTACCATCTATAATGTACAGTGACATGTCATGGAACAAGATTAAAGTTCACAGTTCACATTAGCAACTTTGAAAAATGACAAAAGGTAAGACACACATAAAGTGTTGGCTCTTAATACTCAATGGTCTTTAAAACAATTGGAGAATCACAATAGATTATTTTTAAATAGAGAAAAGTTAAAATTAATGTGAGTTAAAAATAATGTGAGTTGCAGTGAGATGTTGGCCCCGCCATGTCTCTACAGAAAAGCTTCATTGGACCCTAGCAAAGATCCACTGAACAAAACATATTCCTGCACTTGGTGTTTTAATATTGGTGATGAAGAGGGCGATTAAAATCTCCCACAGCAGTTCTCTTGGCTTAGGATCTGGTGACTGCAAAAGCCAAAGTTTATGATTCATGTTATAGTGTTATAGTCATATTCATTGGAATTCATCAAACGAATCCTCACATAAACCTAAATGTATAAATACATTTAGGTTTTTCATATGCATTTTTACATGCATATAGTTAGGTAACTGCTTTTAATTGCATGCCACATGTATTATTATATTATTATCGTTTAATTTTACATTTTGTACATTTTTTACTTATTTTATTTATTATTAACAACAAAACTAAACTGGCACATAGCTATAACTTTTAGATTCACAATTTTATCTTTTGCTTTTAATTCATTTTAACTGGAAGAATTCAACAAATGTTTAGATATTTTAAAGAGGTCAAACAAATAAAACATACAAATACTTGATAAAAGTTTAAAACTCTGAGTTAAATTACAGGTAGCATATAAGAACTTTGTAAGCACTGAACTTTATACCGGTTTACAGCGATGACTTACAATCTTTAGCACCCTAATGCCTTTTAAGTATCATTCGGAATACATTTCAAAATGTGTGACTCAGAAACATGCCAGGAGGCCTTTAATGTCAGCCATGATTCAGTAGACCACTTCATCATAAATCAAGGAATTTATTCCAAATGCTCAAACCTCTTTTATGCTGGCTTCAGCTTAGAGTGATTTTTCAAATTTACAAACATCAGGTTGAGGTTTAAGTGGAACGCAAAAGACTTTAAAAGAAAATTTGAAAATATTAAAGAAAAAAAGCCCCCTCAGTGTGGAGTATCAAGAAAGAATGTAGTTTTAAACTTGCTCTGGAAAGTAGAGAAGCATTTTATAATTTTTTAATATTATACCTGGTAATATTTTTGTGCTATTATTATTACACAAATACATTCAGATACTTCATTTGTTACACCTTGCCAGGGCTGGGTTGAACGCTCTTTTTGCCTTCAGAACTGCTTTCATTCTTCATGGCATAGATTCAACAAGGTGTTGGAAACATTCCTCAGAGATTTGGGCCCATATTCAAATGATAGCATCACACAGTTGCTGCAGATCTGTTGGCTGCACATCCATGATGCCAATCTCTCATTCCAACATATCCCATAGACGCTCTGATGGACTGAGCTATGTGTGAGACTGTGGGGGTCATTTGAGTACAGTGAAAGGGATGAACATGGCCAACAACGAGCCTGCTAGGCTTGGCATTTAAACAATGCTCAATTGGTACCAAGGAGTCCAAAGTATGCCAAAAACGGATCCATGCTTTCATGTCGTTTACACCAAATTCTGACCCTACCATCTGAGTGTTGCGCCTTAAAGTGAGACTCATCAGGCCAGGCAATGTTTCTCCAAACTTTTTTAGTCCGATTTTGATGATCCCATGTGAATTGTGGCTCAGTTTCCTAATCTTAGCTGACAGGAATGGCACCTGGTGTGGTCTTCTGCTGCTGTAGCCCATCTGCTTCAACTTTCCTTGTGTTGTGCGTTCAGAGATGCTCTTCTGCATACCTTTGTTGTAACAAGTGGTTATTTGAGTTACTGTTGCCTTTTTAGCAGCTTGACACAGTCTGGCTATTCTCCTCTGACCTCTGGCATTAATAATTCATTTTTCAGCAGCAGTTGAAATACTCTGATATACCGATGTTGTCCAACTGGTGCCAGCTTGTAATATTATTACTATAATAATGATAAATATGCTGTCGTTTCATGAACAATAAAATAACAGCATTTTAAAAAGTTCAGCGGCTGGTTATCATTTAATCAAAGCATAAAAGACTTTAATGCATATTCACATGACAATACATTACATTTTGTTTACAAACAACTGTAAAATGACTACAAATATCACGTTGGATGTAGAAGGTGGGCTCCATTAGACTCAGTGACTGTGCATTTGACCAACATAATATCATAATTATCATATCATATTTGATAAGATACTGTACTTTTCTATATGTAACTGAATCAGAATAGGTGAAGCAATATTAACGTGCATTTTGCTTTATTTTGTAAAGCATTTCTTTTCTCTTTTCTTTCCTAAATGACCTTCTGTATGTTGTTTACATGATCAAAATAAATTGAACATAAACAAAAAAACAATAAATGTAATTAAACATCTTGATGATTTTATCATCTGATAATCTGTTGTGAAAGGAGCAATCTTTATTATCACTGATTAGGACCAGTAAGTTCACTCTATGACACACCAGGCTCATTTATTTAATGAGCCAGAACACAAACAGCAAACTGTAAGCCACACAGGGGCCCTGAACCTGCTGTTGAATGGCCAGGATGTCTGCACGGAAATATTTCACATGGTATACTGTGGGAATAAGACCTTGCTCACAGTAGGTTTACACTGAGGCTCCGGGGTAGGCTTATTTAGGGTGGACTTAGAGTGACATTCCAAGATGATAGGTGGGGTTTCAGAGGGTCCAGCTGACCTCAGTTTGTCTACAAGGAGGGAGGTGTTGTGTGAGAGAAATTCCAAACAAAATAAGGTGTTAATGGATAAAATGTAAAACCAAAATGTAAAAACAACAACAGCAGCAAAAAGGGGCCATGGTCGCAGTTGTTTCAACATGTTATCACAAGGCAAATTATCTCACAATCTCAGGATAACCAACATGTTTTCTTATAATAAAGAGAGAGATTTTCCTCCTTTTCTTGAGAAAGCAAAGACTCAAATTAATTAGAAAATTATCTCGTGATCACATGGAGAAATATTTTCTTTTGCATAGATTACAAGGACATTATCCCATTATCTGGAGAACTTTGTTATTTCAAGATATCAAGATTGAAAGAAAGCGTCACAAACCACAGCTTATATCAGCTTCTCACAGTATCTGTTGAATAACTTTGTAACTCCTGGTATTCGCTTTATTTATTGTTCATCTGTAGCACAATAAAATAATGCAGGTACTAAAACTTGTATAATTATTAATATCAAGTTGTAGATTTTAAATGTATTAAATACTGTACAATGGTGGACTGGCTTAGAGAGATAAAATATTTGTATACATATGACAGCAGTTCCCATCTCACAATCTGAGCATGAGTTGGGCTAGAGCGTAGATATCATAAATTCAACTCTGCACATGTGATGGCTATGAGCAAGTAATTTTTGGTGAAAAGAGGTAAAGCACTGTGATTGACCTTGTGCACACCCAACAGACAATAAACCCTGAGGCTACTCAGGTGTGCTGCACTCAGTGCCTCCCCACATCAGACCACCTTTCTAGACCAGAGAAGCTCCATTTCTGATGAAAGAATTTCACTTCACTGGGTCTGGGTACTTATTGTACATTTACGCAGTCTGAGGCAGTTGTATATTCTTTGTGAAGTATTTGTAAAGAGCGAGGATCAAATACACAGAGAGAGAATTTAAAGAAAAAGCAGGATTTACATAATGGTGAAAAAAAAATGCTTTAAGCTATTTTTGTGACATTTTGTCACACCATATAAAAAAGTTCACTTATACAACTGAAAGGATTTACATGAACATTACTCTGTTTATTGCTCCTCATTTCTCCTCATATCTTGTCCAAAGATTAAGAGTCACACTTCTTTTAATAAAAAGTATACAACAAGTAAATAGGATGAAAAAAAAATCACTATTACTGGCTAACAGATTACATAAAGTTACCATTCTTAAAGGAAGAAAGTTATTTCATCTCTATAATAAACCACTGTTACTCCCAATGTTAATGATGTTTTGTCATACTGTTAAGGGAAATCCTGGTTCCCACCTCTATTTCCACTAAACTTCTTTTTTACTGTCCTGTTATGTTTAATGGTTGATTAAGGAATGGGAATAGGAGCTTTTAAATGTACATACAATTCACACACACTCACACACTATACATACAACACAGAGTGAGGAGATTTTTTAAAGGATATGTGTAATTTGCAAAATGCATGCATAGTTTTGCCTCTGTGGATTCAATATGTTACATATCATATCATGGCATAGGCTTGCTTTCAACACTGGATTCTTTATCAAAACCATAAACATTAGTTATTCATAAAATCAGACACTTTCTTGTTCTCCTCACATTAAAAAGTAGATCTTTAAGTATAACAATACCTTTTTTTTTTTTTTACACCCACGATTAATATGCTCTATGGGATTCACATTCCTTAATGTTCATGGTCTCTCTTCCTTTGTCTCATCTTTCTCGCGCACAGATGCCAATTATGACAAGTTTAATTTAGGAGCTGCATTCCCGAACCTGCGACTACACATGAAATATGTGAAAAACACTGTAATGCTAGTTTAAGCTCGAGGGCCTAATATAAGTCAATTATTAAAGCTTCCTCATTTTAAAGTTCATAAATTAAGCAACAGACACTAACATTTACTCCTGTAATTTTCCCTTTTGGTTTTCTGGAGCACTCTGCATAATCTGCTAAGGAGAGTGGTATGGTGGTGCGCAACAAAAACGCAAAACAACAGCTTGGCTTTAGTTTATACTAACTGCAGTTTTTCTGCCGTGAGAATATTTTTGTTACTTTTACTCTAAATTCTGAAAGGTGAAAACATTTTAAAGAATAAATAAGCAAAGTTTGTTTGCTCAGAATCTGTTACAGGACTCTGAAGATATTCATTTATTGCTCAGCTGAAGGGTAATGACATTATAAGATGCATTGCATAGTTGTTTTTTACATGAATCCTAGCTATACACCATAAAGCAGTTCACTGGGTCTAAAGTTGGCATTAATCAGAGTTTGCTGTGGAACTGAGATGAAAGCTTGATGAATACCACTGATGATTCAGTTTACAAATAATATATTTAAATGTCCTCCATACTGGCTACATAATGTTATAAACTAAAGCTCAGTAATATGCCTCATAACACAAGTGGCATTCTCCATTGTGGAATGGTGTTTTAACGGCAAAGTATCAGGCAAAACATCAAAATATCATGGCTTCATCCTGCTTTACATAGTTCCCCCTGGCTTTTTTTCTCTACAGCATTTTTGTGAAAATGCCTCCGTCTTCCCATATACATTGACACCATCTCATTATTTTGAAAGATTGAGCCAAAGGTAGTTCATAAAACTACATATGAACGCAAAGGGTTGATCTAAACGAGCTTCGCATAACAAAAGGTCCCCGGCTATTATGCTGTGGTTAAAGTTATCCTCATGAGGCTCTCAGATGGGAATGAAAAGGGATAGGCTCTGGGGTCTGTATTGCATTTGCTGAAGTTTCTGAGTTCTTGAAACCAACTTGCTCCAAGAGTTATGATGCTGAGGAATGTCGGCAGTGTTAAACTCCAAAGTTCTTTCCCTGTGCGTACCTGGGAAGGCAAAGTGCCAAACGGAAAGAAATGAAGGGTCCATTCGCCCAAGAAGAAGAGAAGAAGATGGAGATGCATCAAACTGTCATCCAAGTCCAGGAATTTTGTGACGACTTCTGGTTGGGATGATCTGTAGGGAGCTTTGAAGAGAACATATCAGACTAAATTAGTAATACTGAAGGAGCAAATATTGCGATTCAGTGCTGCAGATCCATAAAGTTAGAAGACTCAAAAGAAACTGCTTCATTGTTGCTTCACTTCATGGTCCCCAGTGTGGGATTACACAGTAATAAAAATGGCCCTTATTTAGACAGATGTGCCGTATACAGAAATATACAGTACAGTAACAACAGATACTTGACAGATTTATTCACCAACCTCTTTCTTCCTACAAGTCTAACTGCTTAAAAGGCTCTTTTTCTATTTTAAACAAATGCCCGATTTACTAAAAAATACTACAAGTTTCTGCTTAGAATAAGTAGGAAGAGTCAAACACTTACAAGTAGCAATTCTTTAGTGTGTATTTTTAAAATTAGCACACTGTCTATTGATCACAGCATATTTAAACACCAGAAATCTATTCAAGCTACAGTTTGTTAGATAAAAGTGCTTGCATTGGATGTGTGGTGGTGGACTACAATCCCAGTTTAGATTTGTTAATGTCACAGCATTTTCCTTTCAGTATGAAAACTTCCCTCATGTCTAACAGCTTGAAAGTTAACTTTTGACTCCCCAGGCTTGTCAAACTGAAGGAAATTTCAGCTCCCTAACAATTACGGGCAGTTCCAAGAAGCAGCTGATAGCACTTGTTTGTGCAGCCTACAAAACCTATGAACAGCTATTACCCTGCACTTATGTGGCGATTTAAAGTGCTGCATGCTGCTGAAGCTCAGGCTTTTCGCGCAGTGATTTATCATTGGATGTTTTCCGCACAGCTATTGAACAAACTGCTATTCATCAGAGCTGACTTGAAATTGTGTTAGTGGGTACGCTGGTCTTGAGTCATCAGCAGGAGAAAATCAATTTCTATCACCACGTAAAAAACAAACGAGTGGAGACAAGGTAAGACCGAAATGAATTAAATGTCACTGACAAACCATTGCAAGAAAAAGTTGCCTATTCTGTCTGATAACAGGCTAGACGACGTGCCTATCAGTTATATTTATAAGAAAAAAAGTACCAGTCACACCGCTGCTCTAGAGCAACCATCCATCCATTTTCTTCCATTTATCTAATTAAGGGTCGAGAGGAGGGCTGGAGCGTATCCCAGGTGTCATAGCGCGAGAGGCGGGGTACACCCTGGACAGGTCGCCAATCTATCGTAAGGCTAACACAGAGAGAAGGACAACTACTCTCATTCACATCTAGGATCAATTTAGAATTCGCAGTTAATCTAACTCCAATAATTGCACGTTGGAGAACCCAAAGATATCCCACACAGACACAGGGAGAACATGCAAACTCCACACAGAAAGGCCCCGGCCAGAGTGTGGAGTCAAGCCCAGGGCCTTTTTGCTGTGAGGCAACGGTGCTAACAACCGTGCCAACGTGCTAGAAGATGCCCACCTAGAAGAACCTAAATTAATATTGGTTTCCTTGTTAGGTAGTCCAAAACAATTCAAAACAAAGAAGCCATTGCTGAAAACACATTTTACACGAAGTGCAAAGTCTGGGTGTTTTTCTCCAACTGTTTCCATGTGAGAATAGCACAGCTGTCCAAAGCAACTGTGTGGGCATATTTTTTGTCCTGTGGGCTCTAAAGGCAGCACCGTCCAGATAAACCAGAGTATTTCCAGTTGAGGATCTGGCCTGCCAGAAAGTAGAACTGCTGACAATGTCAACATTTCATTGTCTGGGCATTTTCTGAAGTTCATGTTAAATTTATTATAAGCCTCTTTTCAGCACAAGGTTTATTTCTGTCACTCTTTAGGCTCATTTATGGATGCAATCAAAATTCACAAAAGCAGAGAGAGAAAAAGGATTGTCTCAATATCATTTTTACAGAAATAATCAGACTGACCTTGACAGACAAAAATCACGGCACTCCGGGTCTGCATCGGTCACAACACAAAGGCAGCGCGGTGTCTCTGCCCCCTCGTGTTGGGACGGCTGAACAGCACGTCGTTTTCTCTGACGTCCTCTGTAGCTCGACATTCCGTAAGGCACAGTGCGCCTTAGAAGGACAGAGAGAGGCCTTTTTTCAGTATTTAGCAACAGATGAGAAAAACGAAGCAAAAATAATAAATGGAGCAGATACATCAGGACCATCGCAACGTCAGTACTCAGACCCTAACCAGAAAAAAATTAGTTTTAAGTTTTAATTATTCATTTTAAAGCAATTTTTAAACAATTAAATTTTTATGTTCTCCAGTGAACCAGCGAACATTTGTTCTTTTGATAATGGAAAAACAAAAGCAGCCAGAGAGGTCAGTGAAACTGAATAAAAAACAAACCTGACGTATGACTTAGATATATATCAAATTTATAAAGTCAGAGTCCATCACTATATTGTCTATTCTGGCCCTAATCCTCGCATCTGGATAACATTTATATTCCAAGTGCCAGGTAGGCATCACTTCTTTTCTTTCTCTTTCCACTCATCTCTTTTCAACCATGTGTGATTGA
>VUQG01020184.1:16654-32099 GCA_015106755.1 Etia nguti
CTTTTTTAAAAATTTTTAATTTTTTTTTAAAAAAAAAAAAAAAAAAAAAAGATCTATATAGAGGCCTTTATATCTTTAGGACCTATGAGGTTCTGGGGTAAAAGTAGAAGAAGAGTATCCCAGTGGATGCTGTGCATAAACCATCTGAGAGAAAAGGGGGGGGGGGGGACACTCTCCTGATGCTCAAATCTGTATGACATTTCAAATGAAAGATCCATTGACATGACAGATAAAAGCCTTTCTTTTGTAGATTTGTCAGATTATCTCAGACTGCCTGCTGCAGTGAGTACCTACAGTGTTGCTGGCATCTTGCTGGGCTGCCTTTACTGTGTCTTATTCCACTGGCACTTTAGCCTGTGTAATTAACATCCGGGTGAAATGCATTTGAACCTTATACCTGTTCAATCTGAAGTCAGGCCTGTAAGTCAGAGATCACGCTCACTGTAATGAAATGCTGTTGTCAGCTGAGGGCAGTTATTCTAAAGTGAAAGAAGGGATTTGAGGAAAGCTTCACTTTAAACACTCTTACAATGTGTAGGACCTTTTTGATCAAACTTGGAGTTGTAGAGGAGATGTCATACAGTATGTACACACACATACTTCAAAGTTAGTCTTGTAAAAAAGAACAAAAGGATGGAACATTTGGGATTTCTCCTCTAACTAAGGGTTTGCTATGTTTTTGTCTCAAAAGCATCAAATACTTTTGGGAGTCTTCTGTTTCAGTGCAGTGCTCCAACCATGTAAGAACAAGTTTTCAACACGCACATGATGCACCTAATACTTGCTGCAATAGAGTTACTGGTATTGTTTTCACCTTTGTGTGTGTGCATGCCCATGTGAATATGCGTGTAAGGTTAAATAAGCTCCAGGACACACCCACTATAGGAGAAACTAACATAAAAAAAAGGTTTTAGAACTTTGGCAGGTGTTTGGATGTCTGCCTTTACCTTACTTTACAGATCTTTAGCTGAACTCAAACTGCTAGTGGCAGCCACAAGTTAGATGATGAGCCCTATCGCTGGAAATAAAAAGCCAGCCAACTAACTGAGAAGAATATTTATCTGTAAGACTTCAGCCAAAGAGGATTTGTGATTAGTTTGGTTTGACTGTTTGTCGGTTCCTCAGAAGGGTTATTTAAACGTTATAAGAAGTTATGAAAATCTTACTAAAGGTGGGGCTTGGCCTAAATGAGAAGGAAATCTGAAGTCAATCTGAAGCCGAAATGCAGAATTTGATATCGCTGCAAGATCAGACACTTTACACCATGTCTTCACATCAAACGTTTTCAACTAAAAAAATCAGAAACTAATCCAAATCCTTGTTAGACATATAGCATCTTAGACTGTGCCTTTTTTTGCATTTGTAGTTAAGAGGTTTGCTGATGACAGCACACGTCGACTGGACTCCTTTCTTTCCCTGCCATAACTTTGACAACTTGTCTAAGAAACACGCCTTATCAAGTGTTTTTCACCAGTTAATAAAAAAGAGATATAGAGAGCTAGATAAAGCCATACTTTAAATATATAACCCTTATTAAGATAGAATCAAATAATCATTAAAAATGTCACAATAACCTTACTTAATTTTGCCCACATAACCGGTTACTACCCAAGCCTAAATATATCTGTCAAACCATTTCAGCCAGTGCAATGAAGAAATCTGTCATTGCATTTTATCAATAGACAGACTTAGGCTATGACTCATGGCGTGCCCGGAACACACAATAAATGCACTAACTTTGGT
Organism: Etia nguti; assembly: GCA_015106755.1. NCBI lineage: Eukaryota > Metazoa > Chordata > Actinopteri > Cichliformes > Cichlidae > Etia > Etia nguti. Next base: position 18,398 of record VUQG01020184.1, read on the forward strand.
AAATAATATCTTCCACCTGCCTGATTCCAAACTTTTGCTGGAACACTGGCAATCTGTTGGGCCTGCCATCACTTGAATCTGGTGCCTTGGGGTGGGTAACTGGGTGTAACTGCAATGTGTGTTGCCTTTAGTGCACGGCTCCTATTTCAGTTGCACAACCAGCCACGTGCCAGTCTTCGTTTGAAAGACTCTAAATTGCTACCTCTTATCACTCCTGACAAACGAGGAGACGTTGTGCAACCTCTGGGATTCTTGCACGTCTGAATTGAACTTAATAAAGCGTGCCTTACTCGGGGGTGTTGATCCAGATGATATCCAAGTGGCAGTAGTAGACGCACTCTTTATCCTTGTAGGAATAACAGGTGCAGCGCTTCTGTCTGGACTTTGCTTCTGTTGTCTCAGACAGCTGTGAGTCAGCGGATCCCCGGGAGCCAAACACCTTTGAGTCCGATTGGACCAAGGCGCGGGACGCCAAGATACCGTTTTTAGAAGCAGCTATGTTTAAAAAATAAAATAAAAAATAATAGTAAACAGCTAAATCAGAAGTCCTTCATAAATAATAAGGTATTTAGTGAATTAATAAACAACCTTAAAAATAAATATACCTTATGCCTACCTTGCAAGACAATAACTGTCAGTATCTTGAAAAGCACGACTCTTGTGAGGATGGACAGCATCTTTGCCACTTTTCATATATTCCACAAAATAAAGCAAAAGCCTGATGAGGATGCAAATTAATCTCCAACCATCATCGATCCATTAACTTTGGTGAGTGTCCGTGTGGAGTTCATGAGGTCCGCAGGTGAAAAAAAAAAAGAATGTGTCGGAGGATGCCGAGTCTTTCATTCTAATGGCTTCATCCCGTAAATCCTGTACCTGCAGCTTTTACACTGAGGCGAAGGGAACCTGTGTTTCTTCTAATGCAGGCTTCAGACTGCCGCAGTCGCAAAACAAGTCTGGTCTTTGAAGCGAGGCGAGGAACAATTACCCTTGAAGTCGCTTCGCCTTCTAAAACATGCGGGACTTCGGAGGGTACACGCCCACACTTCTCCTAGCACCCACCCTCTGTCAGATGCAGCAGCGTATGTATTTATATATATAATTATTCATACGTATTTATGTAATGCTTTTACTCATTTTTACTGGACACCTTTATGAATAAATCATATGAAAAGGTATTGCTCAGTGATGGATACAAGATACAAACGTGGTCTTGATAGTGAAATAAGTCCTTGGGCTGCACTAATCAGTGCTTACCTGTTGCCACTTACTGGTGCATATTGTCCATAAGTTGAGGGTATGAACTCAACACACAGAGGCCCCACCCCAACTAGGAGATTGAAGCCAGGAGCTTTCTTGGTGTGCTGCCCAGAACCACTTATTGCTATTTTCAAGTTTATAGTAAAGGCTGATTTAAACAAACCCACTTCTAGGCCATCTTGGTGTTGCTGCCATACAGGAACTGTGTTTCCCCCTTGATAGGGCTTTTAATTTTATGGGTAGAGCTTGTTACTAAGTCAGCTGTAAAGTTTTTTTTTTTTAATTTAAATATGCTTAAAGTCAGGGTTTTAATTCATTCAAGCTTATTTATGATTTTGTTTTAGTGTATGTCATGTGCGTGTGGTTAGCATTGTCACCTCACAACTAGAAGATCATGGGCTCAAATCCACCTGCCACCAGAGGCCTGAGTTTGTATGTTCTAAGTTGTTTCCGACTTCCTGCCACTGTCCAAAGACACGCATGTTAAGTTGACTGACAATTCTAAATTGGCTGTAGCTGTGAGCGTGAAGGATTGTCTGTCTTTCAGTGTTTACTCTGTGAGAGACTTGAGACCTGTGCAGGGTGCAATAGGAGTTACAGTAAAAAGATTTGCCTTTGAATTTAGCGATTTCCTCTCAACTTACAGACCTGATTAAATGTTTATACTAGATTTGCTGAAATCGGGTGTTTGCCGTGCAAATAAAGTAAACTTAGCAATTTGCAAACGACCTGGCACACCATAAAAAACTGGATCAGTTATGTGGCCACCACGGATCAAGAACACAAGCCAGATTGAAGAGACTTGGCATAGCCCTCTTATCCTCAGAGGATTGCAAGAAGCCTCAATAAAACAAAGAGCAGGTTACATTTTTTCACCTGCAAAGTTTTCAAATGAACAATAACGGGTAGACATAAAAATGAAACTGTACGGAATGTGTGCAGCTGGGGTTTGAGTAGAGGCTGCTACCACACCATCTTCAGGTGGAGGTGGAGCTATCGCAGCAAGATGGGGATCCTGATTACACAGCCAAAGGAACAAAGGTGTTTTATTGGTACACAGGAATGTTGTTGTCTGATCCAATTAATCATCACAACTTGTCTGGTGATGTAAGACAAACATATCAAGCAGTCAGCGACTGATTTACAACCAAATAGAAAATATCAATCATATTTCAGCGAGAGCCAGTTCCAGCCCAGCTCTGAACACTGAGGGAGGAAAAAGTTACATTTCTAAGTTATGAAGTACTCATAGACACATGGAACTAACACTGAAAATTCAAGTGGCCGCATAAATCATGAAAGCAAAGTCTAAAATAGTTTTTTTTTGGGGGGGGGACTTAGATAGTTAATTTAATTGAATTATTTACCAAAATAGTAAGTCAAATATGGCCGCAATCACTGATGTACATAAACCAGTGATGTACATCACATACAGAAGTAGTCAGTTAAGATGTTGGATGCTGAAAAATTGCAAAACCAACCAAATAAACCCAGCAGACCACAAAGGGTTTGTGAATGAGGGTGCTCAAGTGAATGAAAACAAACATATTTCGCTGAGCCCCCAACTCAAATTTCCTTTCAGCTGGCTTTCCATCTTGAGGCAGCGATCATTCATGAGCAAACTTGCTAATATCGTCATAGTTTCTTAAACATTACGGTCTGTATCTATGTTGTTTTGTATTATTCAGTTTCTTTCTATCATGTAAACAATACACAGAAGACCATTTAGGAAAAGGAGAAGGAAAAAAGAAATACAAAATAAAGCAAAACACACTCCAATATCACTCCACCTGTTCTGAATCAGTTTACATATCAAAAAGTAGTGAGAAGAAATGCAAATTTTTCAAATATGGTTGTGCTTTTTTCCTATTTGCAGAAATAGTTGTCTAAAGATAAACTATTAGATAAAGTGTAGATTATGATTAGACTTGATTTAAAAGTTCTTCCTGGAATTGGAATTGAATTCCTGATGTTATTAAACCTAGAAAATTCATCCACATTTATATGAACATTACTGCAAAACTTACTTAGATACATTGGTGTAATGATCCAAAGTATAAAATGTTTACTTTCTAATTCTCTGGATGATCTGCACTAAGTGTTCTGGATTAGTACTTTCCTACAGAAGCATCCAAGCAAACTTAAATCTGTCTGACTCATGATTGCCCTCTGGTTCCTTCCCAAATTCCCCAAGGCTAAGGTTTTGTGCCATACCCTAGTTCTCTGGCACAATCCCCAAGCTGGGAAACAGAAAGAATTCCAGATAAATTAAGACCATATTCTGTTTTCTTTCTCCTGACCAGTGTTATGGAGACAGAAAGCTATCAGAAAACTGAATATGTGGTTTAGGAGTCACATAACGTACACATGATTTCAAGGTATCATTTTGGGTTTTCTGTGAAAGATCTCTGCAACTTGGGTAGATGAATCTGACGTTGCACTCTGGCTTCATATGATGCTGATTATGTACCCAGACGTAGGCAGTCAAAACAGAATAAGCATGTTACAAAATCTCCTTGGATACCTTGGTTTGGCATAGCTGATCATGGATATTAAACTGAAGCTTTAGAGTGTGAAACCTAATAGCAGGCCTTATTTAATTAAACCTTTCTCATTTTACTCATGCAGCATAACAGTCCATTACCAATACCATTCTGAACCTACCAAGTTTTCCCAATAGGAAATTTCTGTTATTTCCTAGCTTGTTGTAGCAATTGTAAATAATACATCTATTTTTTTCCTCTCTTTGACTCAAGAAATCATACATATAGTTTCATATTGTAACATATGTATTCTTATGTTCACTTTCGGCCTGCCGACCCTGTAGTGTTTATTATAGCTGTGCATTTGGCAGAGGGAATCTCTTTGCAACACATTCTAGCCCGAACCGGGAGACATGAGGGAGCGTAATACATTACAGAAGCATTCCAGCTACCACTTTGTCCTGTTTTTCTTGCCCTCTTATGTTTTATTAGAAAACATTTTGTGTGTGATAAATCTGGGGATTTCCATGCTCATTACCCTGTGGAGCTGCTAAGGTAGGGAGCGGAAAAAACAATAAACAGGTGGTATTAAGATGGATAGGGATATGTAAGCCTATTGAAATGAATCTGATGAGCTCATGTAAAATGAGTGGTGCCACTGTGGTGCAGTGGTTAGCACTATCGCCTCACAGCAGGGAGGTTCGTTTATAGATTTAAGGGCCTTTCAGGAGGTTCTCCCAGTGTTTTGCATGGGTATCCCTAGAGTACTCTGGTTTTGCACCCACAGTCCAAAGACATGCATGTTACATTAACTGGTGAATCTTTAGCCATATGTGTGAGATGTGAGAATGTGGGACAACTGACAACTAATTTGTGACATCCTTAAAACTCCTTGAAAAGCCTTCAGTTGATCCAAAATGCTGCAGCAAGAATACTGACAGGAACTAGAAATAGAGAGACTATTTCTCCCATATTGGCTTCTCTTCATTGGCTCCCTGTTAAATTCAAAATCAAGTTTAAGAATCAAGTTTAACATGGGTCTTGAATCCTCATCTTATATAAAAGACCTCATAGTACCACGTCACCCCAGAAGAGCACTTCAGGCTCAAACTGGTGGTTTACTTTTGGTTCCTAGGATGTTTAAAAGTAGAATGGGAGGTAGAGCCTTCAGTTTTCAGGCCCCTCTTCTGTGGAACCATCTCCCAGTTTGGATTCGGGAGAAAGACACCCTCTTTACTTTTAAGATTAGACCTAAAACCTTCCTTTTGCTAAAGCTTATAGTTAGAACTGTATAACGTGACCCTGAATCATCCCTTAGTAATGTTGCTATAACCCTAGGCTACGAGGGGCTTCCCTTGATCTACTGAGTGTTTCTTATTCACTCACCTTTTTCACTCTATGTGCTTACGTACTCTGCATTTAATTATTAGCCATTATTAATCTCTGGCTCACTTCCACAGGGTAAGTTTTTTCCTGTGTCTCTCCCATCACCTCCCAGCGGTCATGGTGCATGAGCTTCTAGTTCCCTTAGCTTTCTTCACTGAGTGACTTACTTAAGGTGTTTCCTCTGAATGCAGACAAGGGTTTCAACCAATTTTTGTAAGACTCTGCAGAAATATGTATGGCTGTGCTGAACTTTCCACGAACGGAACATAGTTCCAAGTTGAGGATTATAACACTAAACACAGCAAGATAGCGCTCAAATGAGTAGCAGCTGATCCCGTCTACCCCAGAGATTTCCTGCTTTGCGGTATTGTTGTTGAAGAGCATATGGTTTACCATGACTGATGACTAGCACTTGTTGGAAATTGTATGACCTCCATGATGCTTCACGTTAAGTTGGTGGTATTGTGGGTATGCAAAACCCACAGAGTGGTTGAATCAATATTGACTAAAACAGTCACAGAGGGCCTGCGAAAGAATGACCTAAATTTGAGATGACAGTTTAAATTGGAAAATAAAGTTGGAATTTAACTTCATATCCACAGAAGACACAGGGTGCATGTTTAAAAGAGAGAAATCCATGTGGATTCACCCCCAAATACAATTTGCATTCCAAGACACTTGTGATCATGGAGCTGTTTTTTTTTCTTGTTGCATAAAGACTTAAACATAAGCGGTTAGCCAAAATTACAGGCAACATGCATACAGCTACTACTGGAGACTGATAGAAAGTCTCTCTACGGTGAGTGCCAAACCAAAACTGTTGCACAGACACAAATGCAGGAAATGTGTCTCAGAATAAAAGCTTGCTGAAACACTGACCTCTGATTGGCACCTATGGCTTAACTTATTATCAGGGATTAGGAAACAAAGTTTTTTTTGCACACACTGGGTTTTGAAAAGCAAGGGGAAAGAGTAAAGCTTGAATGTTTCTTAAGAAACACAAAGGACTAAAACTGAGAACAGGACACTATAATTTAGTGTTGTTTAAAAACAACAAGGTTGCTGGTTGTAGGAAATATGTAAAAAGGAATCAGAGGTAACCTAAAGCAGGAAACAATGAAATCTTAGATGTGTCAAGTTTCATACAGCTTTTAGTATCTGCACTTACTTTTCACTGAGGAAGGTTGAAAACGCTAAATCACGTTAGCATTTCTGTTTAAGCAATTTGTCAGTTATCAGTCATCCTACAAGTAATTGCAGGTATAATCACACGCTCATTTAATTATTACACATGGCATGCACAGTCGGTCGGGGGTGGTCCAAATATTTATTGCCATTTGGAGACCAAATTAATACGTGCATGTTTTTACTTCTGCGCCGCAGCCAAGCAGATGAAGGTTAAGAGAAAACTGATGCCATTTTATAGCCATCTGTTTTGGATTTGAAACATAAAAAATTGCCATTTGAGCAGATTTGATCTAGCCTTCATCTTTGTGATAAAAAAAAGACCCAAAAATTACAATAAAACTCCCTCATAATGGCTCACAGTCTAAACGGTTCCTTAAATCATACATTGCGTTTTGTAACAGCTGTCATTTCAATGATGGTAAGGAGGCTTTGAGGCTGGGTTTTGGTTTAGCTAGAAAGCCATTTATTTTACAATTTCAGAGGTTATCAACATTCTTTTTAAAGTCCTCTTAAATAGCCCGATCAGGTTTTATATACATATACATACATACCAGAGTCTAAAGTATGGTTGATTGTTTGACTAGTGATAGGTAACAAATAGTAATGTGCCAGTTTATTTAACTTTTCACAGAAATGTGAGTCCAGCGTAAGCTCCCCCCACTTTGTTGACAATAGGCTGAAAAACAACAAATGTCAATGTTTTTACAAACTGGATATAGCTTAAAAAGAGATACTGTCACATACTGTATATCCCAACCCACCAAGGATTTTTAAATGAACATTAACAATAAGGATCAATGAGTCTGTGGCAGGGGTGTGGTCTCTGGATCTGCTGCAATGGAGGGGTGGTACGGTAAGTTCACGGGCTGTGGGGACGGAGGGGACAGGTGAGAGGGTTTACAACTAATGAACTCTGCCCCTTTATAGTGCCTGGACTCAGGAACGAGCGGTGTGTGTGGTGTGTGAAGGAGCTGGAAAGCTGGCTTCCCGGTGGAATATATACGGTGCCGAAGCAGTGGGAACGATATATTTAAAAATAAAGGTGCTCAGAGTGACACTTGAACACGGTGTGGGTCCTGATCATTTCACAGAGACATTTTTTTTTTTAATTGAGGAAAGTAATGACCACTTAAATGAGCAGGCTTCGGTCACAAAGAAAAATATGCATATTAGATACAATCCATTAATCCTCTGCTTGTTGGGGTTTTGGTCTCTAATATTGTAGGGCTTTACTTTGCAGTGTATATGCACGATGAGGTGACTGTTAATGTTAGTTAGCGTTATATAAATTCAATCAAACTGAACTGAGCTCAATTAACCATTGACAGAGCATTGTGTTCTGTCAATTTAAGAAGCAAGGGATTAAAGATCAAGTATGAGTAAGGTTTGGAAGGTTTGTTCCACAGTGATGGCAGATCACTAAGTGCAATTCCTGTCTCTGGTTTATATTACTGGTTGCACAAGAAAGTGGGATCCAAATTGTAGGAGTTTATATGTAATAATAACAATAATAATCATAATGATAATAATAATAAAAACATAGCAGTATTAGCTTCCATTTATATATTTGTTGACAGATAGATAATACAAATATGTAAATAATGCAATTACACATTAATTAGTTTCATTTAGCAGGGAATAATAAATATTAAATGCTGATACACAAAATACTATTATTGATTAGCATATGCTACAAATGCGCCACCTGGCCCACTCATTGGAGTTTTGGCGCCACTAAGTGGTGAATTGATAGAACAGATTCCTAATAATCAAGATAATAATCATTTCTATTTTCATCGTTCTTTAGAAGCTTTTTGTAGGCCTGTTATTTTTAATATTTTCTCCATCTTATCGGGTTAACGAGCAGCTCATGAGACCCAGTCATAGATGCTGGTGCATGATCGTGATTTAAATGAGCTGGATGAAAACCTCACATTATTATAACCTTCGTGAGGGTCCTTTATGTGTCGTTTCAGAACAGCGCTTCTGCTTGGAAAAAATAAGTCTCTGTCTTCTACGGGAAGCACACTAGGACATTCTTCCCACAGTACGGGGCAAGGTTGCCATGGTAGCAGCTGTTGTTAAACACTGTTGAACAGTAGCTAACTTTTGCTATTGTAGCTAGTACCCGTTACTTTCACGTGTTTTTGAAAATACTTTAATTTAATAGTAATTTCCACAATTTCCTCAGTTTTTCGCGGTCAGGGCATCCATGTCAAAGTATAAGGTAAACAGAAAGAAGCGACATTGTTCCTATAACAAAGATGTGGATGTGGTATTGCCTAGCTGCTAGAGTTATAACTTACTTAGGGGGTACATAAGCTAATAATTTAATAATAAAAGCAGAAGAGTGCTGTTCGGGGTTGTATTCAGTTGTATGAAAAACACAAGACTAGGGTTATCCCCACTTTGTGGCCTTAACACTGAAATAAAGCAGTAACACATGAGAGGCACAAATTAGGAGGAAGTTGGGGTTAAGCAGCCATTTGCAAATTCAGAAAAATTGCTAATTGACTACATTTTATAACATCTTACATCTCAATTACCAATTGAGCTTGAAGTTGTCAAGTGTTTGTAAAGCAAAATTTTGTCGCTCCTCAAGATCACTGAGTTATTTTTGCTTCCTTTACTCTTACAGGCATATGGATACAAAGGTGCATGTGAAGAGCGGTAAGTGTTGTTCCTAATTTGATTGTAAATTTAAAAATACATCTACTGGTAGCACTGACTGTGATGCAGTGTTTCCTCAGGGAAGGAAGAAGCTGTGTGCGCTACAAATGTGGCCTGCCTTGTAACACCATACAAGATGTCTTGCACCAAAGACCAAACTGGATTGAAGTTAAAGAGTGAGTAGATTGATATTTTAGAAAAACTCTGTGGAATTATGTGCAGGATTGCATATATAGAAGGAAATCAGAAACATTCTCCAGAGAATGCTACACCAAGGATGGAAGGCAGTGGTGTCTTTGATCCTGCAGCTTTCTTTTCTCCTCCTCACAGTGATGGTGAGTGGGACTTCAACTGGTGTGATGTGGGATGGCTGAGGGAGAATTTTGATCATACATACATGGAGGAGCACGTAAGGATAAACCACTTTCGCAACCATTATGAGGTGAGGTATCATCAGCCTGTGGTTGCATGTAACTGTTAAATGGACATTTTAACAGTAAGCAAGTCGTTTTCTTTGTTTCTGTGTTTTGCACTACAGCTGACTCGCAAAAATCTCATGGTGAAAAACCTGAAGAGATACCAAAAACAGCTTGAAAGGGAGGTTGGTCGCATAGAAGCATCCAACTGTGATTTTTTCCCTTGCACTTTTGCACTGCCCAGCGAGTATCATCTCTTTGTAGAGGAATTCAATCGAAGCCCTGGCAGCACCTGGATCATGAAGCCGGTTAGTTAAAAAACAAGCAAAGAAAAAAACAAGTAACCAGGTGCAAAAACAAAAAAAATCTTTTTATGACCTCAGAAAGTAAAAATAAGTTATAACCATGTTGCTCCGATGTCTAGGTTGGAAAATCTCAAGGCAAAGGCATTTTTCTGTTCAGAAAATTGAAAGACATCATAGAGTGGAAGAAGGTGAGGTTATGTAAAGAACTAGTTGTAAGTTAAACTGCTAAAAGGAGACATTTGGAGAGTCTGATTGATAATACTTACACAGGATGGTTCCCGCTCAGAGGAACAGAAGGATGGAGTTCAAGTGAAAAGCTATGTGGCACAGCGCTATATAGAGAACCCTTATTTGATCAATGGTAATAAGCATGCTAAAAGAAATACAATTTAATATAATTAATTTACAGTTTCATTTAACATAGAATGAAAATTGACAATGCTTTGTTTAGCAATGTTAACTGTAGTCGATGAGAAAATAGAGGCCCATATACTTGCTTCATTACTTTTTATGCTTTTTTTCCCCAACAGGCAGAAAGTTTGATCTGAGGGTCTATGTGCTGGTCACTTCAGTATGTACTGATCCCTGTAGCTTGCATAGTTTTATATAACATGTAAAAGCTGCTGCATGTTAAAACCAGTCTGTCTCTCTTTCAGTATGTACCCCTGAAAGCCTGGCTGTATCGAGACGGCTTTGCCCGCTTCTCAGGCACTCGCTTTTCCCTCAGCAGTATTGATGACAAGTGTATCCCTTTTTATGGTATCGTTGTATTTTTTTTAGCATTAATTTGAATGCTGATACATTTACTAATATATGTTTAGCTCTGAGTTATCAGCACAGTCAATTCATTTAATAAATTTAGGCTTTTTCTAATGAAATAGTCATGTAAAGTCAATTTTAAATAGCTCAGTTTGGCCACATTTCTTAGACTGTTGCATCCTAATTTTGTTGCTTTCATCCATGTTGAATCACATCAGTAAAGTTTTCTTCTTAGCAACTTTTTTCAGATATACATCTCACCAATGTGTCTGTTCAAAAAACAGCACCGGACTATGATCACGAGAAGGTGTGTAATTCAGGAACCTCAAAGAAAAAGAGCTCATGTTACCCTTACATGTTCTCTGTTTTAAACAGCTCTTATCTCTTTATTGCTGCATTGTTTCATCCAATTATAAGTAGGGATGCAAGTGGCAGATGCAACAGCTTCGAAGATACCTGACCGCAAAACACGGCAGAGAGATGGTAGAAACCCTATTTAGAGAGATGGAAAACATATTTGTCCACAGTCTGCAGAGTGTACAAAAGGTCATCATTAATGACAAACACTGCTTTGAGCTCTATGGTTATGACATACTACTGGATCAGAACCTCAAACCGTAAGTCTGTAAACACATGCTAACACAGCGCACTATCATATTTACATGTATTTCTAAACATACACTGCTAAAGCATGCATGCTCATGTTTAAGAATTTTTGGGTTTCTCTCAATGGCCTGAGATAACTTGTATTACATATTTATGAAATAAAACTGAAATAAATGCCTAAGGACAGGAGAATTCACTAGAGTCAGATACCAGAAATGCATGAATAACCACAAAAGAAATGCGCAGCATATCTGATAAGCTGAGAGCTGGGCTGTTTTAAATTACAGCACACAGATTAATTAAAGCACCTCTGTCCACTGCAAATACTAACCATCCTTAATGAACTGTCTGCTGTACCTGTGGACTGGCCCACAGTGGCATGAAAGTAAATGTTTGCTGAACATAATCAACCCTTCATCTTTCCGCAGGTGGTTAATTGAGGTGAATGCCTCTCCATCACACACGCCCAGCTGTCAGGAAGATTACGAGATGAAATGCAGACTGCTGGAAGACACTTTGAATGTTGTGGATATGGAGGGAAGGTAAAGACCTCGTTCATGTGTTTTTTCCATTTTGTCATTAGGGAGCAGAGTTTGAGGGCTTCCCCTCCCTGCAGTCATTTTATACGGTCTGAGCCTGGATTATAGCACATTTAAAAGTTAAGAATGTGGGTGTGAAGAAGCACTTTTGAAAAGCTTACCAACATTAACATCTTACTTCCATTTCCTTTTTTTGCATACTGCATTCTAATGGACTGTTTTCTCCTTAGGCTCACTGGGAAGGAGAAAAGAGTGGGTGGCTACGATCTCATGTGGAATGATGGTCCTGTCTACAGAGAGGATGCCAACCTACAAACATTTGGCAGCTCAGGTTTTACAGCCAACACACACCTAGGTAGCCTAAATGTGCTGCTCCTGTTTTTTTTTGTCCTTTTCTTTTCGAGGCAACAGTAATTCCCATTTTAAGGACCTGTTCTTTGTTGCAGGGTGTGTGAACGACAGAGAGAAACAGCTTCGCCAGCTTCTAAAACCATTTCCATGCCAAAGGAAGGCATAATCAGATTGAGATTTTCTACTACAATGCTGCTGTACTCCAGTACTTAGTGTTAAAGATTTTATGATCAGGGTGGCATTGAGATTAGATTAGATTAGATTAGATAGAACTTTATTAATCCCTCGGGTGGGTTCCTCCGGGAAATTCGGTGAGGGGTCTATCAATTGAGGGGTCTATCAAGCGGTCAGCTATGGGGAAATACATCTCTAATGATTTATACAGAGTTATCTGTGCAGATCTGATGCTTAAAATCTACTACAAACCATGTAATGAACCTACATTACATTCAACAAGAAATACACCAGTACACAGGGTTTTGCTTATGAATCCAATAATCAGTGTGCTTGAATGGCACCATGTGTTTGCATATTTGCATGCACAATGTCAATGACAAAAACAGTTGTGAATCTGGTATCATTTCTTCAGGTGCTACAAAGAATGACCAACAGACCTGTGCCGCTTGTGTGCAAAACATTTATTTCTATGCCTTACAAATACCCGCATTCAACATTGAGAAAATACTGTACATACCACAATCTTTCTGCGTGCATGTCGATGTAATGTACACATTTAGAACAACACTGCCACTCCAGGCCCCTTATCTATGGCTTTGATAGTTTACATAGATATTTAAGTTAAGAGGTGCAGTCAGAATAAGTAGCACATTTACATCGGTGTTATGTTCTCATGAATCAAGTGCACATAGTAATCACAAGAAACAGATAAAATACTCATGTAAACACAGTGTCCTACAGACGTCAAGTATGGGATATGGAGGTGAACATTAAAGCCTAGTAGCTATGATCCTCTGAACTTCCATTGAATCCTGGGAATGACATAAAGTTACATTCAGCTCTTTTTCTTTGCGTTTTTCTTTTTGTGCGTGACAGTGTAAACAGCAATGACGATGAAAAAAAAAAAAGAAGAAGAAGAAGAAAGTACAAGTCAACCACAGCACTTCTAATAAATATAACTATGGCATATAAAATTTGGAAAAATATGCATTTACATTCGTAGCAAACATTACACCGTCTTCAATGATAGAAAGAGCTCAGCTCTATGCAAAATACAGTATATTATCATAACTACAATTCAAGCTGTTCAAACATGAAAAGCCCTTGTAACCGAAAATGTAAAACCATATCTCAAATATATCTGGAACAGACCACGTTACTGCAGTACCCCACCACTTATTGTGCCTCCTTCTTTTCACCTAAACTTGCTTTAACTTAAAATGTGTCTCAAAACATGGAGGCACCAAAGGAACAATAAAAAGCAACATTGAGGAAAAAAAATAAGAACATTGAAAACAAATACATTCCAACATTCAAAAATTGCACTGAAACAGCTATGGTCGTATTTGATGGTTGAAACATAGTGACCTCTGTTTACCTTCACTGTGGATTACTTATGCAGAAAACTGGCCAGCGGGACAGTAAATGCTTATTTTAACATTAGAGGATTACTGAGCAATGACTGTGCAGTGCAATAGTTTTATTTATGTTTTTTTTTTTTTTTTATTGTACACAAAAGCTTTACTTTTTTGAATAATAGCAGTGTTCAGGCTCATAGTGAG
>VUQG01020186.1:4476-18807 GCA_015106755.1 Etia nguti
CAGACAAAGGCATCGCTCACCCCACATCCAGTTAGCCAACTCTGCTTATCTTATAGCCTGCTAGAGAAGGTCCGTGCATATGCTGTCCCACGATCCGTGGACTTTTGGATCCAAGCTCTGTAATTCTTTTTTCTTCGAATGACTACGTTAAAAATGGATGTTGTTGTAAATAAACAACTGAATTTAACTTTACTGTTTCAGCAGCACTTGAAGTCAGCATCCTCAGTCAAGAGCTAGCTAACGAGTGAGCGCCTGCGCTGGGACGATTTGTGAATGGTGTCGAACTGTCCAATCAAAATACTAAATGAGGCAGGTAATCTACGCCAATTGGTCAGGGACGCACAAAATTGCATCCTGAGGGCTGAATTCTGAGCTCCAGTTGAAACTCGGCATCAGACCCTCGTGACTGAAAAACCTTCACTCTGTCCGTAGACCCAAGTTGGCCAGCGTCTACACAAGGAAGTCGATACATAATTATATCATTCGCAATTTGAGGATTTTTTTCCTCGCAGTATTTTCACTGGGGCAGCGCCCTCTATTGACGAGCCAGCACGGATACCACGCTTTAGTGGGTGAAAGGGAGATTTTGAAAAATAAAATAAAATCTGGTCTTTCCGTTTGTCAGATTATCTGCTTGTTTACTGCAGCTTGTGTTGCTCTTCGTTTCATTCCCTGCTCGTTTGTTTCCTTACACCTCATTTTTGTTCAGCTATTCGTGTTGGATTACCCAATTCTCTTGTGCAGTGCTTTCTGTTTACATGTTGTTAGTAATAAAGTTCTTTTTTTGCATCCACAACATCCTGTATTTGGTTGCTGCCAGATGGTTAAACAGTTTTTGGCTCATCCAAATGAACAAATGTCACTCGTAGATGCAATACTCAGTTTTTACAGCTAAAAAAACCCTGCAGTGATTCAATCAGGCCTGTCACAAACTGAAGATACACCACTGAGGCACAGAGCAGAGGCCAATACAGCTAGCGTTAACTCAGAGTACAGAGAAAAGTGGAGGAGCAGCAGATAATAAGTCTTCAACAGGTAACACATTTCTAGTGCTTCACATTAAAAAAACACTTGGTAGGAAATCTCTCCAGTTACTGAATAAAGTGAAAATATTGTTCCTTCTGGAACAAACAGAACAATTTTACATTTTATATATTTTACATACTTTGTTGACGAGCACAAGAAAAATAATCAGACTTAACTGAATGAAGCCTAACCCTCCTACGACAGCTCAGAGGTTACAAACATTAAGCATGTACACATGATGGAGAAAATGACTGCCATCCTACAGCCTGAATTACCCTGACGCCCAATAGGCTCCATCTTTGATTAAGATGTATTTGCTCGATGTGTAAACTTCTCTGTGTGTAGCTAATATATATATGTCATATGAAGCCCACCCTCAAAGTGAGTTTGGTCTTTTTAGGTTTAGGTTTCTTTTTCTTATCAATTCCCATCCCTAGTGGCGATATAATAACACTGTGTATAGTCTGACATCAAAAAAAGCGATAAAGGCACAAAACTTTTTGCTGCAAGCCAGAATTTCGACTTCCTTCCTTAAACACAGAAGTGGAGTTTCTGAAAATCAATTTTCGGGGACTTAAAGAGCGTTTACGTGTGGACGAAAGCACAAACAGAGAAAACAAAGTCTTTCTTCAGTTTCTACCACCGGCTTTGTGTAGACAAACTGTTGGATAGTTGCTCGTTGTGATGCACTCAGTTTGTTCACAGTTGCTTGTCAAGTGCAGAGTATGGCTCTGCAGGTGAAGTATTAGTAAAGTGCAAAACGTTTCAGACAAGCGTAGAGAAAAATCGATGGAAGGTCATATAAACTGATACTGGGATTACATTTGGATCACATTTACATTTGAATTAGCATTCAGCTTTTCTTACACTGAAGAATTTCTCGTTCGGCATTAATTACCTATCCAGATCCAAACCACACAAAACTGTCTGTAACTGTCTCATGTATGCTTTGCTAGTGCCCAAGCCTCATATTTATTCAGATATTTCTTTTTTCTTTTGAGAGTTTTTCCAGTCATCTAATAGATGAAATCAGCTGCATTCAGAGTGTCCACCATTGGTCAGCATGTTGGGACGGTGTGTTGATCGCATTTCTTTGGCACTCATTTGACTAAAAAGTATGAATACACCAAAATATGGATCCACAAATGTTCCTTAAAAGTCACAATCTGTAAACCATAAAACTTCAGTTTTAAGACTGAAAATAAGAACCTGATGAAGAGCAAAAACAAGGAGGGATCTTTTTTGAGACTGACAGTCGTGTGTCATGTGTGGACTAAAATAACAAGAGGAAAACCTTCACATGTTTCTATCAGTCTGCAAGGACACTAAGCAATGCCCAAGTGTCACTAAAACATGCTCTTTCATGAGGACTTGGACATAGGAAAGCAAACACAGGAGACTACATGTGTTACAGCTGCAAAGGTAGAAAGAACAAGAGGCTATTGAAACCAATTCCTTAAACTTTCGTGGCACAGAAATTGTGAATAGGTACATGCTGGCATTTCACAAAATCCCTGGCATTTTTTACTGGGACCAGCTGGTGGTAGGAAGTAAGAAAAAACAATATGGTGTGGATAAAATGCTCTTCAACGACGGATTTGCAACAGCAAACTGATTTTTTTTTTCTTTTAAAGGAGGATTTTTGGATTTCTTAGCTGATGTTAGCCAGCACTAGGTGATTTCATGCAACATGTGGAAAGCCAAGCGTGTGCTGCAGGATCAGGGGGTGTTTTTAGCCGACGTTGGTGGAAAACACTGGACGTTACACAGAAAACTAACAGGTGTGAAACAAACAGTGGGAGGACAGGAGGAAGAGAAGTCACAAATAAAAGAATAAAGGAAGCTAAAGTTGGCGTGGATGACAGATGGGATTAAAAAAAATCAGTGTTTTAAAAAGAACAGCCATGAAGGACGGAGGCATGAAGACGGGGAAACGGAAAAAGGACAGACAAGCATATTGTGTGTGTGTGTGTGTGTGTGTGTGTGTGTGTGTGTGTGTGAGAGAGAGAGTGTGAGTGTGTGAGTATGCCAGCCTCAGACAGACAGTCATCCCACTCCAGCAGTCTGGATGCTGAACTGTTCTCAGGCTTTCCAATATAATTCACCCGTTCCGCCATGTCAAGTTCCCCATCGTGGCCCTGTAGGGCTCGCCACGCCTCCCTTTCTCCTCGCTTCCCAGTATGGGCATCTCGTCCCCCCATGGCGCTCAAAGGGATTATTATGTTTATGTCTGCGCTGCTCCAGTGACCCTGTGACAGAAAAGAAGAGAGATTGTTCATGCTATTTTCACAATGCTTTCTGCGGTGGCAAAGCGACTCCAGGACTTCACCCTCGGACAGATGTGTGTGTGTGTGTGTGTGTGTTCCTATTATTATGTCACAGTGGGGATTTGAATGCACTTGTATCCATGGGGACTTTTACTGTGAAGCCAAAGATGGAGGTCCTCACAGTTAGACTGCTTTTTCAGGATTTAACATTTGGTTTTAGTGTTAAAATCAGGTTTAGGTTAGGATTAGTGTTAAGATTAGGCTGCTCGTTTGTGTGGCTCTTTGGCTGAGTGGAAAGAAAGACTGTGGGATTTAACCAATGAAAAGGCTACGGAGACGCACTTGCACGCAGGTCAAAAAAGCCACGGGAGTTATTATATATTTATTATCCATTATTACTCACACAATGTGGAACTAAAACTTAACATATCCACAATATGGGACCTTTACTTTACAAAAACAACTCGTAGATTTAATTTAAATCTTTGGACCTGTTTTAAGACTTGAGGTTTTTGTATTTTGACCTCTGTAGCACCAAAGTGGATTTTAAATGAGACAAACAACATGTGGCTGAAGTGCAGACTTTCAGGTTTCATTCAAGGGGTTTAACAAAAGTAGAGTGGAAGAGCAAAGAAGACAACTGAAGCAGGTGATCGCAGAATTCTTTCTTTGATTAAAACTTTCACAACATTTAATCATCACATGGTGGACGTGACTGCTGGTAAAAGGAGCAGGAAGGTGGCTGGAATAAAAGCCCGGAAGATCATCTCAAGGGAGGAAACACAGCCCATTCACCACAAAGCATTTTCATCCAAGTACTAAAAACAATCCTTACATTTAAAATTATATTCGTTTGTCAAATTACTTTTGAGATCCTGAAAATGTGTCATTATCCAAAACCTTATGTACCCATGTGTCACTGAACGTTGTATCCTCTGAATATAAAGTAAATATGCGATGAGTGAAAGCTAGCTTAACTCTTCACACGTTGAGAAAAACAGATTCACTTTTATGCAGTTTTACGAGCAGATGGATAAACTCACAAGTCTTCCAACTAAACCATCGTATGTTCTGTGAGAACTCCCGAGAGGACACCAGACTGTCACTAAACTAAAAGAGCTAAAAATGAGTCTGCATTAGGAGGCAGGTGGTGTGGTTGTGCACGTGGACACTTCACAGAACAAAGTGAAAGACGTGTTAGAAAATATTCCTCCGTTTCCCTAAGTTTCCACATGACTCCATATTAACATGTTGACTATAAGACATAACAACAGCTTACACAAATAACAAACGGGGAGAAGAGTCAGGAAGTTAGGCAGTTATTGCCTACACCAAGTAATAAAGTCAATATGCATCATGATAATCAGAGAGCCTGAGGCATGCTGGTAGGCAGGTTTCGTCTCTAGCCTCACGTTCACCACACTGATAGGATCAGTTATCAGTTCTCCAATTAAAAAAGAAACACACATTAGCTAAAAACTTGAAAATCTTTTCCTTAAATTTAAAGTTGAATTGTGGTAAACGGTTCAGAGGGCTTTTGTGACGTACAGTCGCACCAGTCAAGTTACTGAACTGAATCAGCAACGGAGCAAAACACTGAGACCGACCGAAGAAAGGGAGGCTGAGCAGGAGGAAAAGAAGCAGAGAGAGAAGACCGGGCAGGGGGAGGTAGGGGGAGGCAGGAAAAACCCAAAACAGGGTCTTTAAATGAGTTTATAGAAAAGCGTCCTGGCGTTGGAACAGACACGCCCCATCACACAACGGTCGAGACATTAACTTCTCCGCTCTCTGTTTTCCGCTCTGCCATCACTCTTTCTCTCCCTCCCTCTCTCCATCTGCTCTGACGCTGCACCTGGCCTCTTCACTTTCTC
The DNA here is from genome assembly GCA_015106755.1 of Etia nguti. NCBI lineage: Eukaryota > Metazoa > Chordata > Actinopteri > Cichliformes > Cichlidae > Etia > Etia nguti. Next base: position 9,641 of record VUQG01020186.1, read on the forward strand.
TCACTCCATTTCCTCCCTTTTACTCCTTTTCTCTCTCCTCTCTCATCATTTCTCTTTCTTCTCACTTTGCCAGATCTCACCCTCATCCTCTTCCTCTCTCTCCTTTTTTGCAGATGAATAGTTCTTTTTCTTTTGTGCGTCTTCCTCAATCTGTCTCTTCTCCCCTGACAGCGTTTGCGTCTCTGCTATTGGAGCCTTTTACATCTCCGTTTCCTCCCTCTCCTTCCGTTTGATTTTTCTTTTAATGGCTTCAAAGATAATGCAGGGATCTGTTCTGTTCGGTCTATAATCTTCATTTCTCATCCCTCCAAGTACTATTTTTTCCTTTCCTTTATACAGCAGTTTTTCTGTTTCCACCCTCCCCCCCTTTTCTCCCATCCAGGGGGCTCGCTGTCACTCTGTCTTGGCCTAGCATGAGTGGACCACGTCTGGGCACAGAGAGTCGGGGCTCTCCTAAATATTCCTGGAGTGGTCTGACAGAGTAGCCATATGGCAGAGCATGGAGCTAAAAGCTCCAAAGACAGAGAGAGACGGCACAGACTCCAACAGGCGCCCAGTGTGAAGGAATGGATTGTGTCCCCCTGTGACCGGTGGGCATGTCCACCACTCATTAGTTTCCCACGGAGAATTGATATTATTCTCAAATCTGCTTGGCTTGCCACAGAGCACAGCCCTGACCTCATGAATATGTGAATGACATGTGTATGGGTATAGAGGTAAGAGGAGGTTTTGGTGAAGCACTTGCAAATTTGATGTCAGTCTCTAAAGGGCACATTTGTACAGACTTGTGCACCACAAAAACGACTAAAATGGACCCTTAAATTCAATTTTACTGCCATGAATAAAGAATAAACTACATGAGGTAAGAGATTTGTGTAACGGTGCAGTTGTGAAACAGAAAAAGAGACAAGAAAGCAAGAAAGTCATGCTAGCTGCTTTGTGAGGTACACTTGGCTTTCACATGGCCCTCAGATGCCCCCGTTCCCTGAGTTGGGTAACAGCTTTTCAGACTTTGATGTGTTCGTGTGCTGTAAAGTCAAACTGTGGAAACAACACGAAGCATGAACACCTCTCTTATAAATATTACTGCTAATAAAAGCTTTTCTGCATCACTTCACAGTATGTGAAAAACTATGTGCTCCCTTACTGCTTTCTTTGAAAGCAGAAGTCCTGGCAGTTTGCTAGTCTGGAGCAAATGGCAAACAGAGAGCTGTGCATAAATTAATCCACACAGTGATCTGAGGTGACATTGTAGAGGAGATGTGAGAGACTGATGTAGTCCTACAGAAAATAATTCCTTCAGGATTCTGCTGCTAAAACACGGGGTGCACTTTTTCCAGATGACTCCAAAGATCCTATAAAAACTATGTTTTTCACAACTGTACAACCTGATGCCATGCTACGATTTACCTGTTAACAAAAAAGTTTTTTCATATCTATTTGCACTGAAAAAATAAAATAAATGTGAGCTAAAAATGAAATCTTTCTCCCACGTTTCATCTCGCATGACATCAACAGCTTCGTAAACTGTGTGCTAAAATTTTTGTTGACTTTTCGAAGACTTTCAGGAGAATTTTTATGTATTAGACAGTGTCTTAGCTAGATGGTAATGCTGCATGGATGAATTCTCATCGTAAAATGCTAACGAGCTAATGTTTTTTTTTTTTTCAGGGACTATATAATCAGTATTATTGTAAACACAGTACAATGTTAGGAAGGTGTTTGGTTTTTAACAGACATTACAGGGTAATGCAAACAAAAACAGGGTAAAAAGTTTAAGACTGTACAGCCTCTTGGTTTAACATATTAGCATGTTAGCGATAACTAAAAAAGCTAAAACTGAGGAGCAATTACATTTGCAGGTTTTTGGTCAGAAAATAGTATTTGGACTAATGGATAGGTGCTTCCAACAATAAAACCACTGGTCTTATACTTAGATCCTGATTGTATTTTGGGCAGATGTAAGAATCAGAGTTTTTAATCTATATATGAAGCTAACTGACTAGCTGAGTTTAATGCAACACCTGACTAAGATGTCCACTTGGTCCTCCTGCATAGCCTGCCACGCTCAAGCTTTACTTTTAGGTTTTGCTGCTGTTCTCTGTCACTTTTGCTTGTCTAACAGTGGGACTCCCATTCTTAGAGTTTTCACAGCATTTCCAGCTGTTTCACTTCCCACAACTTCAGTTCCGGGGGAAAAAAAAAAAAAAGTATTATTATTGGTGAAGGCAAACCGACTTAAACACTGATAACATCATTATTCCACCGCCTCTGCACTGCGCAGTTGACATCTATTTCATAATAATAAGTTAAAAGAGAAAACTTGCCTATTGTCTGTTTTACTCCGAACTTCCGTGAACATCTGTCTTAACTATTTATGATTCAATTTTGTGGAAAGATGAAACAAACGCGAGCGAGGCTAGATTCATTTTATTGACATAGATGCTGCGCTGCCTTCTCATTGTAATAGTTTTTGTTTGATGCAATGTGTGCGATGCAGATTTTTCAAACATAGCCGGCGCCGTTACTTATTTCCACAGCGACAAATGATGCTCTATTATGCATGTATACATGTACGTGCATGCAATCGTAACAGCTTTGAATGTCACTGAAAATATACATCATTATGTCGGAGTACTGGAAACGTAGTGATTTCCCTTACATTGCCTTTTTTCTCTAATAAGATAATCATTTTTATTCATTCCACTGATTCTGCCCTATTCAGTGTGTTCCTCGCCATTACACACACACTGACTAAATTAAAAAGATTACTCACTTTTGACAATTTCAGTGTTCCTTTTTTACGGCCGGCCCATCACAGTCACAGTTCATGTAAATGAAAATGTCTGCATCCAATGGAAACCTTGTTTATCTTTGTGTTTTTGTTTTATTTTTCTTTATTGTGCTGTAATTGACAGCCGGCGCAGGCGACTGATGAAAGAAGCATCGTGACACGGGACCTGGAAACAGTGACGCAGCACGGTGTAAACTGCACTTTTCCTTTATTTTTGCTGCACTATACCCCGATTATCACAGGGGTCATGTGGCTCTGGTGACCCTGCAACACGTTATCTTGTACTTTACAGTGAGTGACGTTCTCTACTAACTCAAAGCTGTCAATCACAGCATCTGTATTTTAATTAATGCAAAACAATCCATCGCTCTCATTTTAAGACAAGGTTGCCCGTTCTTCAGAAAACAGAATAATTATTTAAAATGCACAGACTCCCAACATCAGCTCAGTTTGAAATGTTATCTAAGTGAGGTTTTTTAATCGGTTAAAGTGCATTTCTTCACCATGCCTATTGCCTTTGGTGAATCAAGTAACCCTGAAATCCCTGAGCAGTGCTGTGCATGCACATTTGCATTTGTCAAATTTGTGTGTGTGAAGGCGTTGTTATGAGACTTGAAGGCTCGCATTAGTTTGAGGAACAAAGCGCTGAGTTTTAACTGGGGCACCTGAACACAAAGACAGACACATGACAAGGACGACAACACCATGTTCAAAAAACAAGCAAACTCCACAATTCAACTTCCTGTTTTGTGCTGAACCATCAAAGCACAGCGCTTCTATTTTGTGAGTAGAGACAGAGGGAAATGGCAATAAACCAAAGTTCAGACTGAATCATCCCACATCTGTCTGTAGCTCTCTCCAGCGATCTAATGAGTAATAGCCTCTGCTCTACTCTCTGCTGTTCTATGAAAGCCTCTGAGCTTTTTCAAATAACAGAAATGTTTTGCAAATATGTTGCCAGTGTGTATGTCTGCAGAGTATGGATGATTGGTCCTTTGCTTTTCTGAACGATCTTCCATTTTCTGCCTCAACTTTGTGTTCCTCTCTTTCTCTCAAGGTCAGTGTTTCACAGAGCTACAGGACCTTAAATAGACTGTGCTTTTTCAGTGAAGATATACACCCATCAGGCATAACATTATGACCACCTGCCTAAAACTATGTCAGTCCCCCTTTTGCTGCCAAAACAGCCCTGAGCCATTGAGGCATGGACTCCACTAGACCCCTGAAGCTGTGCTGTATCTGCACCAAAATGTTAACAACAAATACTTTAAGTCCATGGAGGTGAGGCCTTCATGGATCAGACCCACAGATGCCTGATTGGATTGAGATTTGGAGAATTTGGAGGCCAAGTCAACTCCTCAAATCGTTCCTGAACCATTTCTGATTCGTTGCAGGGCGCATTATCCTGCTGAAAGAGGCCACAGCCATCAGGGAGTTCTGTTTCCATGAAAGGGTGTACCCAGTCTGCAACAATGCTTAGGTAGATGGTACGTGTCAAAGTAACATCCCCACGTGGATGCGGGACCAGGTTTCCCAGCAGAACATCACCCAAAGCATCACTCTGCCTTTACTGGCTCGCCTTCTTTACATGGTGCATCCTGGTATCAGGTGTTCCCACAGGTAAGCAACGCACGCGGACCCAGCCATCCATATGATGTAAAAGGAAGCGGGATTCATCAGACTAAGACTTCTTTAGACTTCTTCTATGGTCTGTGGTCCAGTTCTGATGCTCACATGTCCATGGTTGGTGCTTTTGGCAGTGGATGATGTCAGCATGAACACCCTGTCTGGTCTGGAGCTCCAAACACAACAGACTGTGATCCTCTGTGTATTCTGACACCCTTCTATCAGGACCAGCATGAACTTTTTCAGTAATTTAAGCTACAGCATCTCGTCTATTGGATTGGACCACATGGGCCGGCTTTCGCTCATCAGTGAGTCTTGGCTGCCCATGACCCTGTACACCATAGTTCATTCCTTGGACCACTTTTGATGGATACTGACCCCTGTAGGGCAGGAACACCCCACAAGAGCTGCGAATTGTTGTCACAGTTTGGCCCTTTGTCAGACTCGTTCAAATTCTTACACTTTCCCATTTTTCTTGCTTCTAACATCAACTTTAAGGTGAAAATGTTCACCCGCTCCTGTTCACGGTGCCACGAGGAAAAGGTAACCAGTGTTTAGTGCTCAGAATTTTATGTCTGATCTGTATTTGTCTGGTGTATATTTTGTAAAGTTCTGCTTGTAGACAAGAGCAGTGCTGTGATTTCTGCTGGTTTATCACAGATTGGATGTAATTACTAACTTGACTACATAAACTGATGGCAGACTGACTGTGTTAAGCAACACTGAAGAGTCCTGTACAGACACTGATGAAGATTCTCATCATTTCTGACAACAGACTGTAAAAAATGTTGAAACCTCTGGGTCTTAAAATTAAAGTCAGTCTGCGCTGTTTTGAATGGCCTATAGGGGGCGCCTTCTTTGGTGGCAAAAACACAACAGCCCTCGACTCTCTCACTGTTTCACCTGGGGGCTTAGTTGCTAGGTGGAAGTCTTATTATGTCCATTTAGTAAACGATGATCATTATAAAGTCAGAACAGGATGAGTATCCAGGATATACATACAGTAAGGTAGCTGTTCAACTACAGGAGAGCTTTCTTCTGAGGTCTGTTGTCTTCATTATTTATGCTGCATCTCTAATCTCTCTACGCAAGCTATGTTCCAGAAAACAGATGTCTGAGAACCATTGCCTCCTGACCAGTCATTTTTCCAGGAATAGTGAGAGGCTCTGCTGCTTTTATAGACCATCTAAATCCTTTCGTTTTCCCTGACAATCATCAATAAGAGATGCAGATTCTGAGCAGAGGGACATTTATTTCCCAGTTTATGTTTTTCCTGCTGGCAGTAAGCAGTTTCAAAGCCATTTCAGCGTTATGTAGGCATTTGTGTAGCAACATAATCCTGAGAACAGTGAGCTGTTAGACCTTGTTGTCTGCTTGTTGACCTCATATTAGCAAAGCCTACTTACTGGCTCTCCACTTGCTCCCAAGAACCCCTCCACCCAAGACGAATACATTAAAGCGAAACACAAATCTGACTGAATGTGTAATTGATTGTCAGATCTACCTCTGTCTTAATGATGGTGCATAAGAAGGACTGGTCTGTTGTGCTCTTTCACCAGCTTTCCTTCTAACTTTGGCTGCACTTTATTAGGTACACCTTGCTCTTACACAGACCTTCATTCTTTGTGGCATAGATTTAACAAAGTTCTGGAAATATTCCTCAGAGATTTTGGTCCATGTTGAGATGACAGCATCACACAGCTGCTGATGACTTGTCGGCTGCACATACACGATGCTAATCCCCCGTTCCACCACATCTCAACGGTGTTCCGTTGGACTGAGATCTGGTGACTGTGGAGGCCTTTTGAGTACAGTGAACTCATCGTCACGTCTGAGGAACCAGTTTGAGATGATTTGAGCTCTGTGATCAGATGAAACTAAGTGGACTAAAGAACATATCCCACCCACCAGCCTGAACCACTGATCCAAGTTAAGCCTGTCTAAAACCATAGGGTCCCTGCCACGTGATTGGCTGATTAGACATTTATATTAAGAAGCAGTTGAACAGATTTGAAGCCATTTAAAACCAACTCAAGACAGAATAGAGCTTCTTTGGGTTTAGGTGGTGTAGGTTAAACTGCCTTATGCTACGACGTTCATTCTCCTGTGCTTTATTTGAACTGCTGACGTTCTCTGAGCTCTATCACTGAGCTGTTGCTGCACGTTGAACCCTTAAGCCTCGTTTCTTCATTGGCATTATTTTTCTTTCAATATAAAACCGAGACAAACAAAACCAATATAGCATCATGCAGTCGTCTCAGCAGATGTTATCTCTATGGCACAGCCACACAGATGGAGAGAGACCCTGAGTGACAGAATTACAGTTCGCTAATTACCTTGAATAGAGGCCTGATACTCTATCCAGACAGCATGTGTGAGAGAGTGAGGAGGAAGAAGAAGAAGAGTGATGGAAATAGACACGTTAATGAGTGAGTGATCATTATTTTCTGTTTGAATTGGTGGAATAATAACATCTTAAGTTAAGCAAATGTGACCGGTGCTGTCATTGAAATATTTATGAGTGTGTGTTTGCGGCGTTTGCGTGGACAGTATGTGTGTCCGTGTGCATCATTCCCTTCTGAGTTAGCTGACACTCTACAAAGGCTGCAGTTGCCTATCTCAATAATGGTTGTTATGGAAACGTTGTTTGGTGTGACAGATGTGTTTGTGGCAATTAGGATACGGCAAACCGCAAGGGATGCTCACGGATTTGGAGGAAGTGCTGGCGAATAAATAGCCGAACAATATAAAGAATCAAAACACAATACAAGCCCATCACAATGGACTCAGTGGATGAACGCTTTCATCCAATGAAAAGGGTTTGCTAAATGCCAACAAACTGGAATGAATGTGTCAATCTGCAATAGCATTCCACGTGATTAAAGACTTAATTAAGGGTAAATATTATGAATCATATCATTACCAAGTACAATGAGTGACGAATTCAACCATAAAAAAAGATTTATCTCCCATCATTGTAATAACTTGGTGGCATTTAGCCGAGATGTGCGAATAAACATAAATAAAAAGGACTTTTTATTCAGTACTTTGGACAACGCCTCGACCAAACAGCGTATGAATAAAGACAACAACTGTCAATTCATTTCAAAGTTTTTCTTACTGCTGTTTTTATCACTGAGTTAAACAAAAATAGTCAGTAATTAATTTAATACACTAAAGAATAAAACCCTTTATGAATGGACAGTCTGAAGTCTGGTTTAATTGCATTTTAAACAAGCAGACTTCAGTAAGCCACTTTAAGATTTATAGCACATAAAAGTTAAACTTTGAAATCTCTCTAAACTCGCTGACTGTGCATGATAATCATAGTTTCTGCTGTTTTCCATCTGTGTCTCAGTTCGGTTATTTCTGTTCATACTCTTACATGTATCTCCAAAAGTTGATTCTGTTCATCTGGACGTAGCGTTTTGTGGGAGAAACGTTTCGTCACTCATCCAAGTGACTTCTTCAGTCTCAGCTGACTGCAGGTTTCCCCAATCTTATAAACAGTACATTTGCATAACGACTGAAACCAGCCCACTGAAGGAACAATGGGCTGGGAGGTCAGTTCCTCTTAAACTCTTACATGTAGTACTTAGTTTAAACAGGGTGGCGATTTTTAAAATCAGAAATCGTATAAAAGACAAAAGTTGTGTCCACTGAGGAATCAAGCCAACATTAAAGTGCCTTAAACTTGCATTCCAGCAGGGGGTGACTCCAGAGATGGCAAAAAGACTTAAAGGACGGGCATGTTTGTGCACTGGTTGAAATTATGGGCAGTCTGCTGGTAGTCTGTGGATGGCTTGTCTATCTACAGACAGATGATTGAGGGGTTTTTTAAATTCTTTATTTTTTTTATTTGTTTATTGCAGTTCTTACCATCCTGGTGACCTCCACTGTCGCCCCCTTACCTGTGCTGCCCACTTGTCAACTAATCAGCATTACATTACATAATATTCAGAGCCTACACACAGCTGTATAGACCACTGTCAAAAGTCGGTCTGTTTCCTACTCGTGCTTATGCTGCTGTGGTTCCTCAGCCAGCAGCAGAGGAGAAGTTACAACATGCAAAAGGCTGAGGTGAAACCAGGCGTTAAAGCAACGGAAACTAAAGCACGTTTTACAGGCTTCTGTCATTCACAGTGAACGCTCATCATCCACACGCTGTTGGTGTTTCAGAGGACTACACAAAGCACATCGAGATAGGTTGCATACCCAGAATCCTTCACTGTCTGTAGCTAAATACCTTCTAACAGGGACAAACACAATAGCCGTGTCTCAATATGCGTACTTGTGTGTACTTGCGGTCTCGTGGACTTGGTCTCCGACTGATGACGTATCACAAGTACTGTTCCAATTCAAAGTACGCATCAAGCCGAGAATGTGAAATGTGGCCTCGCTCCTCCTGTTTTATCGAGCATGCATCGGTGGTGCCTTGTGTGGACTTGGTACAGCTGAATATCCCAGAATGCATTTTGTCCAAAACTCAAACGCGGCAATTGCGGAGGAATGCGGCTAAAAATGTTTAAATATGACTCTTTCTGGGTCACAAAATAAACTTTTAAGATATTTTCAGGTGAGAATGTAGCTGTGTACGCTTCAAATATCTGCTCGGTTTATCTATGGGATCAGAACGGTGCCACCTTGAAATGAAACTGAAAAAAATATTGAAACTGAAATAAATGTACTGAAAAATCTTGTATTGAAAGTGAATAAAAATTGATAGTGAAAAACAATTAATTGAAAC
>VUQG01020187.1:0-15242 GCA_015106755.1 Etia nguti
TTTGAAGAAAAGCTATCTGGAGCATGTACAAACTGATATTAATCTTTTTTAGGGCTGTCAAAATTGAGAGCAATCAAAACAACTGCTGTATAATGCACTCCGCTATCTTTGTTTAATTGGTCACATGACTGCATCACATGACTAAAATGCATCATCGTTTTCGAAAGTCTGCGTTTTCGAGTGTCCACACTGCGACGGGACAGCTCCGTTTTCAAATGTATGCGTTTTCGAGAGCGTTTTCAAAACACTGCGTTTTTCCTTGAGTAAAACTCCGTCTCAGTGTGGACGGGAGGCCAAAACCGAGAGAAAACGATGCGTTTTCAAACGAAAACACATTAGTGTGGACGTCCACACTAATGCGGTATGTGGTATTCTATTGTGGTATTCTTGGCCGGGTTCACACCTGACATGCTGGACCCCAGCTGAGCTGAACAATTTTATCTTAATCTCATTCAACCAAAGAACATCCCCCTAATATTCATCAGGCTTCTTTAATGTTCTTTACAAAAGTTTAATCTTTCTATTTCGTGCCAAAGATTTCTTGGATGCTCACCAAAGAGGTTGATATTAAGCAATGTCATCTGCACTGTCTGAGCTGTTCCAGAAACTCTGATGACCCTTGAGCCAAGAGTGAAGTACTTGGCCTTCTAGCTAGACTATCCAAGTATCTCTGTCCATTGTGTTATTTTCAGAGATCTGCAGCTCTGAGCCTCCCATTTTACAATTGTCCTGCGTCCTTTTTTGTCTTTGCAATTTTTCACAGTTAACCTTTTCATTGTTCGATGACTTTTTTATTCATGTGTTAGGTTCAAAACTTGAATTTTAATCAGAAATGTGGCTGAAAATCAACCTGGTAAAATTGCTATCAAACAGTAGAAGAAACTTTGTTGTCTTGACCTCCAGATGTTCGTTCATATAAGGAAGCAATGTCACTTTTATTAAATTTTACATTAGACGTAACATGCTATTTCATATAAATAAAAAATGACATTAACACTGATTACACTTCGTCCACACATGCTGTCTGTATTGATGTTTCTGGTTTAATATAGCTGTTGCAGTAAACATGTCAATAAGGTTGTGAAACCTGCCACTGTAAACTTAGCTGCATGGTCTATGTTTTTTAAAAAAAAGATGTTTTCCTACACGTTCTGTGAATCACATCAATTTGTACCAGGGTTACAAATGCACTCACTGTAATAAATCGGGAAAGTCATCACTAAGTTTTATTTCTCACATCGTGCATCAGTACTTCTTTCAGACAATACTGTTAAAGAAAACGTGGAAAGGATGCATGAATCTTTTTTACACTTGTAACCTTTTCTTCTTATATCTTCTTATATGCACCTTTATGACATAAAAGAAATTGAACCAGTTACATCCTCCAGTTTTTTTGGGGGGTTTTATTGCTTAATTTTATAAACAGACTTACACCAACAAACCAAATCGAACCAGAGCACCTTTCCCTCTGTCCTCATTTCCTCAGGTTGCGGCTGTCTCCTTGCTCCCTAGTGTCAGCCCTCCACTGGCTTCCCAAAAGCCTGTCTGCAGCTTTCAATGACCGTGTGTGCTATGTCCTATATTTGCAGTAAGTGGAGAGGTGGGTGGATGCTTGCCACTGAATCAGTGGATGATGGTGAGAAGATGACAGGGCTTTGGAGGAGAGAGAGGATGTGTATAAAGAAAGAGAAGGGTAGTGAAGGGAGGTGGGGGTGGGGGGGTTGAGGAGAGTTTAAGGGTTGGATCCAGCGGAAGGACGTGGATGAAGAGAGGGAATTAGGATGGAAAGAGGATGGAAAGCTCAGACTGGATGCACTTTTATGACATGCTCAGGGAAGCTGTATGGATGGCTGGGAAGGAAAAGAGGATCAGTGTGAGGAGGGAAGGGAGGGAGGAAGGTGACAGGAACATCTTTTTTGACTGGTAAAAGTTTAGTAGATGGTTAAAGCCAGAATGAGGAAAGATGTGGAGGAGGAGGAGGAGAGGGATCAGAATGTGTAGCTGCTGGCAGGTAAATTGCTACACTGAGAACATGGGGACTTTTCAAAATATCCGACAGATTATACCCCATCTCCTCTGAGCCAGCTGAGATGCATGAGAAGAAAAAGATGTGAAAGTGTGAGAGCAGCAGGCTAAAATTTCAAACATTTAAAGTGCCGGAAAATTTGAGTAAAACCACCATGTGTATGGGAGGAGGAGGGGACTTTGCCACTGAGGGAGAGCAAGTTTGAGACACTGACTGAGAACGAAAGAGGAAAAGGGAGAGGGCGAGATCTCCAAGCAGCACGCATCGCTGAATTATTGAGGCCCGACTTGTGTAGGAGCAAAAGATAGATTTCCAGTGTTGATCCCTTCTTGCTGTCAGAAAGTTTAGTTGGACACGACCAACTTGAGCAGTTGTGGTTGTTATTTGTTATTTGGGGGGTTTTGGCAGTCACTACAGGGAAAGGCAAAATCTATGTGGTAGGAACAACTTGAAAGAATGTGGCAGAAAGTAGACCGTGTGCTTCCTGCCACTCATTTATTTAAAACATATCTTTCTGCCACTAATTTATTTAGAGCATATATTTCTGCCACTCATTTATTTAAAACAAATCTGTATATACACTTGTGCTGAGGGCAACATCATAAATACAGATATGTAAAGTCCCCTAATTTGCTTTGTGTGAGTCAAAAAAATATGTCAGCTGTGTTGTTGACACCTGTAGCCTCCCATAGAGTATTTACTTACAGAGAGAATTCTTTAATCCAACCTAGTGTATTTCACGGTATTTCAGTTATTGTGCTTCATTTGTTTTTACTTGCACCTGGCAATGTTTACCAAAGCTGCAATTTTATTTTTTAAGGACCTACAACTAGGATGTCTCTCATCCATAGAAGCGCTGACATCTTTCATGTCTGGCATCAACAGGTTCCACTGTTTGAAAAAATACTTCTTCTCAGTCACCACCACAACTGTGAGCATGAAAAAACCATGCCTGTTCTTGTATAGAATGTCTAAAACAGATGAATATAGCCACCATGACATCACCTTTCAGCTAATAAAGCCCTCTTTTGAAGCCTTCAAGGTTTTACCAAGGACAAAGATCAAGTGAGTAGTCGAGACATTTTTTTCTATATCTTTTTATAGCTCTGACCTCCTATTGCAGGGGTCAGCAACCTTCAACATTAAAAGAACTACTTATCCTTTTTACCAAACAATAGAAGAAAAAGTACAGAATGAGTATAAAGTAAATAAATATACAAAAAGCTGATTTAATTTTTTTTTCTTTTTTTTCTAAGCTTGTAGGATTCACAGTTGAGGGGCTCCAAGAGCTCAAGAGCCACATGCACTTCTGTTGTGGCTTCACCTTCTAAGACCTGGAAACTGTATCAAATTTGTTGTATAGTCTATAGCGCCTTTTGTCTTTTTTTGACTCTCTCCATTCTTCTCATGTGATTTAGCGCCTCGTCTGTGCAACCTGGTCCAAGAAATATGGCCAGTTGTCAGAATGTAACAACTTACTACTGTCTTGGTAATGATAGTAGTAAATGCACGACATCATTTAAGTGCGAGTTTACTGAGAAGACAGTTTGATAAAGACAATGCGACAAAGGACATGTAATGTATTAGCACACGCATGAACAAATCAGTGTGTGAATGGATAAATATGCGAGTGAGGAGGTGAGGGTGGTGGTTAGGCCAGCTAGTAGGTTGCCCTTGATTTGTGACACCTGGCTCTTCATTTCCCCAAATATGTACAACAGAGGTGACAATAGCCATAGCCAATAGGTTACAATACCCTTGTGTACAACAAACATACCTGCTTGAATTCTCCCTTCAACATATAAGAAATTTTGTAACCAACATTTTCGTATTAATATATTCTGGATATTTCAATGCATGATAAAAAAGATATCAGGCACCAAGCAGTATTCCAAGCAGAGTAACTTTATATGTGGGATTGTTGAAGCCAATGTCTGTAGGATTACAAAATTCAAACTTTAAAAAGTACCAGTGGTGGCAAGAAAAAATACTGTGGCTAGCATCATTTTCACAAGGACTGCCTAATATTTCTGAGAAAATCCACACATAGAAGCTTATATATAAATCTTGCAATATATGAGGAAACTATGCTAAGATTTACCAGCAAAAAGAATGAAGCTAAAGACAGAAATAAAGGCTGAAGATAAAGGAAAGCAGGGTGAAAGAGAAGTGAAGAAGAAAGCAAGTGACAGTGTGAGAGAAGTGCAAGAGGAGGCAGACGGTCTCTGATGTAAGCCATGTTCTCACCGCTGTTCACAACCGTCCTGTTGCCTTCATGAATAAGTTAGTTGCCAAATGTTCCCTCCCTCTCATGTCCATGCATGCAGGCGCACAATACAACACACACATAAAAACACTATACCCCTTATTCTTAAACTTTCAAGTCCCCGCGCACACAAAAAACTAAAAAGACACCACCAAGCACATCTGCACAACCACTTTGTTTTTTTTTTCTTTCGCCAAAATACATTGAAATATTAAGATGCTCTGCTTTACTAAATTTCTGCACAAAGAAACATACAGAGACCCACACATATTCCCTCCTGAAGCAGAGCCAGTAAGAGGTGCTTGATAATGTCTGACAGAGTGACAGGAGTACAGAGGCAGTACAGAGGAGAAAAGTGAAGTTTCCCTGACAGTTTTTCCTACCCACAGGGCACCTACGTCATCCTGTTACACTCTGGACATCTCTCATCCAAAGAGGTATGTGTGCTGGTGTGTGTGTAGTCCCATGTATTATTATCATGTACGTGACACTGACCAACATCCAAGTGCAAAGACATGAAAATGGGTAAGAGTATGGTAATGAGTTCACCAGAAGGTAACATGTTTGTGCACATGCTTCTCTGTACATGCATGTAAAAATTTGTATCCGCTTGAACGATAACATAATCATCCGAGAGAGAGAGAGAGAGAGAGTTAAATACAAAGACAGGAAATAAGAACTACAAATGAACAGATTGAAGAAAGGTTGCGTAATGATCTTTGAGCAAGAATTATAAAAAATTGTGATTGCGCTTCAACATAGAAACATGCTTCAGGAGCCTCCAGTGATTCTCAGCATTTTATTCTGCCTCATCAAACTTGTATATTTAATTTGTCCTCGCAAAAGAACTGATTCATTGATAGTGTTGGATTGACAAAAGACTTGTATTTTTTTCTTTTTACAGCAAACTTATGACAAAAGTGATCTCGAGCCACTTTATATGTATTGCATTTATATGTATGATATAAACCCTGCAATTTGAGAGGATGAACCCTAAGAAACAGACAGTCCCCTATGAGCAAGAATTTGGCAACAGTGGGGAGGAAGAACACTCTTTTAACGTTAGGAGACCTCTGACATGAGTTGTGCTGTTAGGGGCAGCCATCTGCTATGAAGAAAAGAAGGGACAGCACACAAACGTTAATGAGATGCTGGAAGCAGACTATTCATATTGATCTTGTTGTTCACTCTCCAATAAAGTGAACAAAAATGTCCATACAAGACCAGTTATACTGCCCACCTTGCTATGAAGTTGAATGCAATTTCTTATGTTGTGAGTGCCCTCAAGTCATACAGCACCTTAGACTTTTTTGCTGTAATGATAAAAAAATTCTAATAAGTAAATTAAGTTGGAGTAAATATATATACCTATGTATTGGTACCTATGTATTGCCACCATGCACCACACTATCTAGTGCTAACTACTTGAGCCCACCGCCAGCTCAGGGTCTAACTTATGGCAAGCATGGTGATAAATCAGTCCTCCAATGACATTGTTTTAGTGTGCTTATCCTTTAGCCCCCAGGTAGTGAGGCTAGTGTAAACCAGAGTCAACATATCATTTTGGCCATAGGTCTGTGGCGTTGCAGCTGACCTCTAGGTTAATAGAAATGTTGTCAGGCTTTAATATCGAGTCAGCTATACGGAAAAATATGAAAGAGGAAAGGAGAGCAAGGGAGAGTGATCAAGGAAAAAAATTGTAAGAAAACTTAGATGAGGAAGCATTGTAGTGTATCTGTGAATGTCAGTTTTCTCAAAATCTGAGCTGCTTAATATTGATACAGTGGTGGCTACATTTTCACTGAACTGACAAAGTAAAAAAATTTAATTAAAGCAATATCTATCTATCTATCTATCTATCTATCTATCTATCTATCTATCTATCTATCTATCTATCTATCTATCTATCTATCTATCTATCTATCTATCTATCTATCTATCTATCTATGCTTTTAAAAAGAGATTGAGTTATTGAGTTTGAGCAGCACTCCAGCAATTTCAAGGCCTTTGATTAGAAGTGATACAGACAGAAAGGTCACTCAGTAGCTGTAGTTCATATTCATGTAAGAGTGTGCAATCTGTTAAGCAAAACATGGATAATCATCTGTGTACACAGTCATATTGTGGTGACCAACTCCCTTTTAGTGATGAAAAAAACATCCTCAAAATATAAATCTACAGGCTTTAAGATCAAGGTCAAAGTTCAAAGTGGTTTTAAATTTAGGTTACATATCGGTAAGCTTTAGACTTAGGCAAGTAGTGATGTGACTTTGTAGTAATATGTGACTTTGTTTATGATTGTGTGTGTTTTGATGCAAAACCTTTCCTGATTACATGTCTGCACATGCTTGGACCTGTGAATATTCTGTACCTACATCTCTGCATGTCAAAAGAAAAAAGAAAAAAGCAGGTAAGGATTAGGAGGAGGTGTCAGATTGTGGGATGTAAAAGATTATTATCATCTCTTGCTTAACGTTTCAGTCTCTTCCAATTCTGTCTCCTATCCTCCTTCCCCTCCTCCTCCACTGCCTCAGAGCCACCGATAAATTATGGATGCTTATTAGAAAAGGGCAATATTCAGCATTCAAAATAAACTCAGTAGCATGAGACATGAAAGAGACACAAACAAAAAGTGCTGATGTGGGAAGAGGAAGAGTTAAAGTCACAGGGGAGCCAGTGGCCAGGTCACATAAACCTACAATGATCTATTTCAACCGTGTACCATGGGGAGATAATATACTATAGATCTTCTGTGATATCACAATACAGAAATATTCTGTTAAAAGTAATGCATTTAAGTTTTTCATCCGAAAGTAGAAAAAAGTGCAAAATGATTATAGCTCAAATTATAATTATTGTAAAAATTAAAGCATTTAGAAAGCAGCAACGTCTGTGTTAGTGTGGTTATAATATCTGGGATTTGGTCAATAATGTATTTTAATGTTTATATTACTTTAATATTGCAACCCTTAAAAATCAGGGTGTTTGTACTTCATATACTGCTTAGCAAATGTCCTCTTTTCTTTCCTAAATAAAAAAAAATGTCTGTCACTTAAAGATACTTTAAGTAATAATTTTCAATTTTGACATAAAGTGGTATAAAACGTACAATACTTCAGATGTGATAGAGTTTTTTGTTTGGTTCTTTAGCAGTGATAAACTGTACGAGTCTTGCTCAAATCTAAAAAAACAAAAACAAAAACAAACCACTGTTAAGCAAAATCACTGATTTAAGTTCATTAAATTTCCTGTTAACAAGCACATAATGAAGCATCACATTGCAGCCTAATGCAGTCTGGATTCCATCTACAGCACCAGCTAATGGCTTTGTGTGACTTTGTCGAGCAATCAATAATTTGGTGTCTCTGTGAACTCTGTTATTTCACACAGTGTGATGTCATGCAGTACCACAACATGAAGAGACACTTTTTCTGGTACACTCTGTCTGTGTTGACTCTTCAGTTTAGAAGTCACATCCTGCCAAACTGCCTCGAAATTTAATCCTTAAGTGTGTTAAGACTTGCCGCATGTGAATGCCACATCATGCTTGTAATGCCCTTGGATTACAGTATATCCAGATTAAATAAAACTTCAGAATCACTATGTATATATGCAGGGATGTTTGTGAGGAGATGCATATAAAAGGCTTATCCCCCAAGAGAAAACAGAGGAGAGAAGGAGAATGTTTAATAAAAAAAGACGTACTATAAATGATCTTATTAAACTTGCATAACAGAGCTTGCTTTGCTGTGACAAAACATATGGTGTGAGGCTTTTGCTTTTTGCTTTTAAATACACAATCACATTTTATTGGTGTACTTGTCTGTCCAATTCCAATTTGACGGACAGGTGTTACAAGCTTTTTGACAGACCTCACAGAAGTCCAATCAATACTACACTGCTGCAAGAAAAACAGTGACTGATCCTAAAGTCCCTGCTGAGCCAGCAAACTGTTGCAGTGGGATTGAGTGTGTCTTCTATCCCTCTCACATTTGCACACACCAACACACCCAGAAGTTCACAGGCTCACACACTTCACACACTCACATACACGAGCACAAACACCTGCATGCACAGATTCACAGGCGTGAGCTGATAAAAACGCACACATCCAAAAACACCCCAGAGAAGGCTACAGTAAATGAACCTCACAGCCATCCAAAGCACTGACATCAATCAGGCACGCTTTCACCGTTTGGCTCCCGACGGACGGTGAGTCGCATCTGTCTGCTAGAGCAAGTGCTAAACAATTCCAAAGTGACAGAAACCATTTTATGCATATCTGCATATACAGCATGCCAAACTCGTTGGCACTCTTCCTGATCTCCCCTACTTGTGCTGTTTACTGCAATTGTGTAAATTGTGAAGCCATTTGCGTTTTCTGAATGACTCTTTTAAGCGATGGTGATTTTCCTACATGAAACAGTTGTTGCACAGATACGCTCAGCTAAGCAACACCAACACACAATCCACCGGGAGTGCTGGGCATCTGAAAAGTGGCCAGTACAATTCCCAAGAAAGCTGTGGGCCTTTTCCTCCTGCAGCGGTGCCTAAAAGGCTACTTTTAGGGAAAGAAGGAAAGAAGACTGATAAAAAAACAAACAAACTAAACAGCGCTGGAGCCTCCATGCCTGCCAGTGACTGCATATCTGCTTTGACCCACTGCATATTTGTGACAGAGCCCATGAGGCTCAGATGTTTCATCAGACCCAGTACATCACCCTGAAGAGAACGCAAGACTGTTTTACACAGTTATGAAAAAAAAAAAATAGATGAGAACAAGAATGCACAAGGGTGATTTTGAGATGTGAGCCTTTAACGGGACAGTGTAAGTAGAACAGAAGTACCTTCACAGGGAGACAAATGTTCAATTTTTTAAAAATGGCAGCCAGCACACCTCAGGTTCTGAGTATGTTTTTGAACCACTCTGTTACAAAAAACATCTTCGCCGTACATTTGATCTTTTAGAACATAATAGCGTGCTAATAACAATCACAAGGTAAGGCATACACCTGCGGATAAAACATGAACTCAGAAAACTGTTGGTGATGGAACTAATAAGTGCACAGATGAGAGAAAATCAGAGAAAAAAATAACAACTTCTGCACACTTCTGGTGATTTCCATCCATCACCATCATTGTACATTTATAGGCTCTTGCAATTGCAACAGCTGAGGGCTGACAAAATACAGATTTTTAAAGCAAAAATGCTCAAGTATTTTATTTTAAAGTCAATGCAGTCTCTCAACTAGTGGTTCCGGCTGAAACGTTACAGTGGATACAATAGATCTGAGAATTGTCCGTGTAATTTGGATATAGTTTACACAGATGCTGACATGTCAGCCGCAGTGCGAAGTATTGGAGCAGTACGAGTCTGATTAGGAAGGACTTTTATACAGGCCTATATGCTTCAGCAAATGACAGATTGTCAGCATTTCTCAGTGTGAAGGCAGGCTGCGGGATTGCTTATGACAACAGCACTCTGTGCTACAATGACTAAACAGACCCTGTTTTCAATGGCTGCCACATGCCTTCAAATGTCAAAATCAAAGTATCAAAGCTGACAGATCGGTTTGTGTGTTTTTCTTGCCCGAAGGGACAGGAGGATGCATAACTGGCCAGGCGCCTGTCGCTGAAGCAACTGAGCTTCTGTAATACAGTAAACTGCAGTCGCAAGAGGTGACAAATCTCAGCTTTATCCTAAAAAGCACAGAGCGATTGTCCTGTTTAACCTGCCTGACAAAGACGGACCGTACATCAGAGCGCTCTAACTCTGCCTGTGCTGCTCTCTCGTCTTTCTCTCTGTCGTTCAGAGTGCGGGTGCCTCTGTGTGCAGCTGATTCAGTATGTATGGGACAAAGTGGTAACTTAATTCAAGCCAAACTTTGCCCTTTTTTCATTTTTAATCATAAACGTTGGACAACTATAATCTTACTTTTGTGTAATAAATCACCAACCTAATTTAGACTATGTATAACACATGCGTTTGACCATGAAGATTTTTTTCAGCCTAAAAATGGAATTAAATTGGATTTACAGTAGCTGGGTTTCCCTTCCACTACAGGGTTGGATGTTTTCCCAGCTTCCTCTTTTGACTTCCAAGAAGTGAACTCTCCCTTTTAAGATAATTTGTTGTCCATCTCCCTCAAGCTTTTCTCAGCAGTGTTAAGACCAGTTATTACAAGGCCTTGCTGAAACAAGAACAATTTGGAGCTCATGACAAGCCCTCAATTAAGCTTGTTGCTAGTGAGCTCACTCAGTCAGCATAATACAGCATGTATTGATGTAATAACAGGAATACGTGAGTAAATATAATGTCCTTACCGTAAACTCCTTGGCCCCAGGCAAGAGCATAAACACGGGACAATAACAATATCCAAAAAAGCCCCATGTTCAGCTCAGGTCCGTCATAACCTGAGAGAAAAAGACATGGGTGAAAACAGAGGCACGGAATTGAACAGCCTGCAAACGTAACTATGAGGAGGGTGGAAGAAACGACAACTGAGTGACTGTAATCAAAAAGGAGGGGAAAGATACTTTAAATTGTTTTCTTTTTCTTTTTTTATGTTCAACTATGTCCCCTGCAACCCCATAAGCCGTGAAAATAATATTACAGAGCAATTTAGTCCCCACCGCGCAGACTACATCGCTTCATTCAACTTAAAGGGCGGGTAATTCAATCACCAATCGTGGATTATAGAAAGCTTACAAGCAATGCAGTGTGATGGAGAATTGGAGATTGACAGGATTGTACATGTCTGCTGTTTAGCGTGACTAAACTTCCTCTGTCCGCCCCTCACTGAGGCACAGCGGCGGGCAGGTGTAGTCGGGAGCACAATAAGGTTTACACTGCAGTATTCATGGAGGATTTGCAACAACAAGTGGGGTCACGGAGACCACTTTAGACCCCGAGACCCACACATATTCCTTCAGATCAATACAGTTATCCCTAATCTGTCAGGTCGACGCTGGTAGCAGAAATATGCACGTGTTACGCGATTTATTCTGATATATTGTGATTCATTTTTTTTATGCATGTGTATGTATTAATGGAAAATTGCTTTCTTGTTGCACGCTGGTGGTTCAAAGCCCGTAGAACACCTGAAGACAGGGAATGAAATCCAGCTGAGTGAGGGAATAATGGACCCTCTTAGCTGACTCTTTTGCCCGAACACTGGGGTTTCCTCCGACGTCTAGAACGCACGTTTGTGAGAGGGCTGCATTCACCGTTCGCATTATAAAGCGCGCTGTAATCAAAGTTTTCTTTCTGCGATATAAGCAAGTGAATCCCTGGCATTAATGCTTTGACGGGCATGCATTGCCTATATTGCAAATAATTTGGCAATCCCAAAATCTGAGCGCGTGTAACTAATGATCAACTTTGATAATGTTGGGTACATTTGAAAATACTTCCAGCGTCAATTAAGTGCTCACAAACAGTCTATAAAGGCATTCTTTTAAAAAATTAGACAGACATGATGAGAAGTAAATAGATAAATGATGCCAATCTGACATATATTTTTTCAAGTATTGCCAGTGCAGCGTTGAGGACAGTGTGCCATCTCTACCTTGTCTCCGAGGTGCCGTCCTTTGGGTCAGCCCGCTACCCAGTACTACGCGCCCTTCTCACGGCTCAGTAACGATGATTCCTTCGCTCTCCGTTAGACCAATCTCGCTTAGTGTTTCACCACAGAAACAGCAGAAAAGTTTTATATCCTCCAACGCTGCGCGTCCAGTAAGAGCTTTAGCTAAAATTCCCAGAGAGTGGAAATGTGGACTTTGTCGAGCTCCCAGACCTCTGAAAGAATCTCTTCGGTGTGTTAAACTTTTATTTTACGCACGGAGAAGTAGTCGGCAGAACATCGCACAGCTCGGTTCCACAGAGTCCCTCTTCTCAAAAATGAAAATAAAACCTCTGTTCCTTTGAAAAACTCAGGCAAGGCTACTTGGGGGAAATCCTATACACTCGGACAGCCTTTTTGTGGATTATTTACTCTGAAAGGCGTGGTTGAAATGCCTTTACTGTCTCTCCCTCTTTGCTTCTGGCCGCTGAAAGTCTATGAAGCCCCTCTAACGCAATCATGCGCTCTGAAAATGAGCTTCCCTCCGCTAGTTCAATCAGAGCTGTGTCTGTGGACTCCAAGTGATGCTGGCCAAGTGGAATATGTGCGCAGACTGAGAACGACCGCCCCTGTCTGTGTGTGAGAGAGAAAGAGAGAGAGAGGGATGGAGAGAAGAAGGGGAGGGAGGACAGAGGCTTACACATAGATGCTCTCAAGCCTCACAGCTTCCACACTGAACAGGTTGTCAAAAGAACGCCACTGCTCCCCTCTCCCCTTTTCCCCTCCCAGTCTCTCACTCCCTCTGGAATAGGTTTTCAGCCCTTTGGTAGCAACAGGGTGTTTTTTAACAGCAGGGGAACGCGCGTGTTTTCCTGTTTTTCTCTTGTCGACTCTTTCCTGGAGTTCGTCAACTGCTGGTGCACGCAATCGTCGATGCCAATTACAGCTGAAGGGCGCCCTGAAAGTTATTTTTTCTTTTAGCGTAATGGAGGATCCCCGAAAACAACCATCCCTCTGCATGGACCAATTATTTATGACAGCATAAACAGACCCATTGTTATCCCCGATCCCCCCCCCCAACTCGCCTAAGCACGCACATGGTGTCTCTCTCACACACAGATTTATAGTGCCCATCCCTCTATTTATTCTCTCTCTCTCTCTCTCTCTCTCTCTCTCTCTCTCTCTCTCGTTCTTGTGGGTTCTCAAAGAAGCCACTGGAGGGCGTTTCAGCTCATCGCCACTGTTGGAACGGACGTGCTATTGTGTGGCATGAGTGTCAGTTGTGCTTGTGCGCGTGTGTGTGTGTGCGTGGGGCCCGAAAACAGCACGCGTTAAGGGCTCTTGAAGGCAATTCTGGCTTCCCCACGAACGATGCTGGCTTATCACCAAGCAGCGCATCTGTATGCATCTGGATTGAATAAAATACACACTTAAAATATCGAACACACAGAGTAGAGGCCGTAATCCGTCACCAAAGCAAACCAACAGCCATCTAATTTCTGTAACAGTATTTATGCAACAAAGCAGCAAAGTTGCAATTTCTTCTCATTTAAAAAAATAAACAGTTTCACAAAATATGGGGGTGGTGGGTGGGTTTACCTTTTGGTGATTAATCAGGAAGAGTGGGTGATGAAAAGAAAAGGAAGGAACAAGAAACTGTACCTTACACGAAGACAAGAAAAGCATAGAGTTCTTAGGTTTAGAGGGAACTGCGTGTGAGCCTGTAAATGTATAATGCGATATAGTTCCTGGTAGAAATATATTAAGCCATCCAGTTTCCATTTTTCTGAGTCATTTATAATGTGACTAGCTTCGTTTATTCTAATAATTTTGTGTGTGACAGAGAAATAAATTCACACTTTAACCTTGAGGGTTTATGTTGTATAACTGTTTTCTTAATATCTTCTTTAGTCTGCTTAATGGGAAAGATTTTGCAGTTTGAGAATATTGCTTATGTTGTTAAGTTTATGGTGAATGTCATTAAATACAAAGCAGTTGTAAATCATTTTTGGGATTATCTCTGGATACAGTGTAACATTTTTCTCTCACAGACCATTTACCTCTCTCACACAAAATAGAAATACTGAGACTCTGTAGTTTGTATTCGAATATTTCATATACCTTTATTGCATCTTATTGCTTTTAAAATACTTAATTTATTCACTTATTGCATTTCTGTCATGAAATATAAACAGAGCTATTTGTTGTGTGTGTTTTTTTACTCAATTTTCTAATCATCTTTATTATTCCCTATTTAGTTGCATCTGCTAGTGAATAATTTTCATGCAGTTAATCAGTAAGTGTGACAACACAGTGTGTAAAACACAGACAATATGTTATGCTAGTAGTTTGTGTTTTTGACCAGCTAGTCCACAAACACAGCTGTGGATGATATGCTTTGCTCAAAGGTACATTATTTGTCAAGTTCTTTTTTTTTCATTTAGCTTAAGAATCCACATTGTTGCAATAACAGCAGCCCTTCAGTCAGATGTCCTTTTGTCTAATGAGTGAAGGCTCAGAGTAAAAGACCTTAAAACATCAGTTCTCTTTGTAACTATACTTTGAATGGCTTATTCATAAAGTCTCTTTTTCTTCTGAGATGGACAATACTAATTACTCCCACATCACAGTGTGAAATATATTTGAAAATTCACAAACATTGCATTTGTACAATGGAGGAAACACTAAAATGTTTTGGTTTTTTTTTTTTAATTTAACTTCTTCAGGCTTTCAAGTGTTTTTCTATAGACAATAAGTCTTAAATATAGTTGATTTTGGCAGCACAAAAACATATTTGGAATATAGTTTGAGTAAACCGATTAGCGTTTTTCTCTAGCATAATTATAATACTGATCACTGGGAACAAAGTTGTGAGAAAAACAAACTTTTAATGTAAATTGTTTTCTGCCAAATATGGCAGTAACATTTGTACTCTTCAATCATTTCTGGGCAACAGTGAGCAGTGAACATTTGGGGGTTTTCATCTGACATTCCTAAACAGAATCAAGACACTCCGTAATTACTTTGCACTCTCAATTCAAATGAAACTTTTATTCAGAGTAAACAAAATCATGGGTTCTGGCTCAAGTATGTGTCTCTTTCCTTCCTTCCTTTCGTTTTTGCCCCTCATGTTGGGTTGGAGCCAGCAGTCTTGGCATGTCTTGCTGAGAGCGCATCATTGCTGCTTAAGGCAATGAATCTCAAAAGACAACATGTTGTAGGAACAACCTTGGGTGGGAGCCACACAGAAACACACACACACACACACACACACACACACACACACACACACACCACACACACACACAAACACACACACACACACACACACACACACACGCACACAGTAAGTTTTCCATGATTTTAGAGGACTTCACATTGACTTATA
>VUQG01020190.1:0-25743 GCA_015106755.1 Etia nguti
TTTTCTTGTGGGTTTTTTTTTTTTTTTTTTTTATTGTTTTGACAAAGCTGTATGACCATTTATAAAAACCTCATGAAAGAACACAATTTTATGTTGTCTTCTTAATCCTGTTTACAACTTAAATACACATAAAAAAAATCAGGCAATATTCAAGGAGCCTAAGACTCACCAGTGAGGGCGCGGAGCCTCACAGCGCAGCTCACAAACTCATCAAAGGGGATTCTGCCGTTCAGACTGTAGCGCTTCATGATGCAGTTCATAGCCTGAGGGCTCAGACTGTAACCTGAATGAACACACATACATTATCAAGTGGTCATATCACTTAGCTAACATCTGCTTTATTGTCACTCTAAAAACCATAGCAGTCTGTGCATGTATAGTGCATATACACAGAAATATGCAGGACAAAGTTCAAAGTCATTTTTCCTTAGAGACCTTCTGGACAGTCTTTACTGTCCAGGGAAGGGTCAGTATGAACTTTTGTAGAATTTTGCACTAAAAAGATTTTAACTTTACATGACATCCTTTCTATTTGATGTATAAGGTTTAGAAAAACTTTGACATTTATTTTTACATCGAACAAGGATGCTGGATTCTATCCCTCATCACAGCTAAACTGACTTGTACATGTACAGTACCTCTTTGGGATTGGTAAGAAAAGTGGGAATGATTCAAGCAAGCAAAACATGCTGTAACGCTCCAGTGGACACCTGACTATTGTCAAAGTCATAACTTAATCTTTAATTTGCCCTTACCCATGGAGTTGATGGCCTGCTGCAACTCATGGCCCTCTATTGTCCCACTCTGGTCTCGGTCAAAGGATGCGAAGGTCGCCCTCCAGCCATTCAGAGCCTGCCACAGTTCCTTGAACTCATTAAAGCCCATGGTGCAGGAAAGGTCCCTCTGAGATAGCAGAGTCAGTCAAGGACCCTTAACACATCACCCAAGTTATGGTTTTCTTTTACAACGCACTGTGTCATGTAGTGTTTTGCCATTAGCAACTGTCACCATATCAGTTAATCCACTAAACATCTGTTATGGATGATTCACTGAAGGCTGAAGGATACATCCAACATGTTGATCATCAGTCTGCATGTCTCCAGGCTGAAGGCTGTGGAAGGAAACAAAGATCATAAAGATACAACTGAAAGCTATGTTTAGATTCATCTGGGCAAATATGCAAATAACATTAACTGTGTAACAAGGAGACCACCTTTATTAACAAATATGACAGACCAATACAAACACTGATTTTAACCTGTATACAAGGTGGTTTAGAGATTGAACAATAACAAACACTAACTGCTCCTCATGTGTAACCACAGTTATCAAGTTATGCATAAAGAAATGTGAACGAAAGTTGACTAACTACAACAAACCACATTCTCTTACCCCACCACCTGCCTCCCCATGTTTCCTGTCTGCATCAACGGTCACATACAATGCAAAAAGACTTCAAAAGCAGACGTATTATGGGCTGTTCTGTGTTTTTAAGTTATCTTGCTGAATTCATTAACAGTGCAAAACAGTTCTCGAGGTCTCAAGGCACTGAATACAATACCAGTGACGGGGGTTAGCACTTAAACTGCTGCTTGCCGACAAGACATTTCTCCTTAATGCTAAATGATTTTTAGAGCAAGAAAGGATTTCCTAACTGTGACCAAAGGTCACACCGCAGTACTATTTAACAAGAAGCACAGATATAATTTAGATATAGCAAATAAAAGGAAATGACCAAAATCGGTATTGTGTTTGAGGTGCTTTTTAAATTCTAAACAGTCTTTTGCTCTTACGTTGGTATGAGCCAGAGATGCCAGATTGCGTGAGGCAACGCTGCAGTTCGTCTGCTGAGATCTGTCCATCCTGTCGGGGTTTATGAAAACACGACAAAGTGGGATACACAACACGGTTAAGTAACTATCAGCTACTTTACAAAGGTTTAAAGAAGCATGAATTGCAGCAGTCACTACATCAACAGTCCTTCAGGTCCAAAATTAGTGAAGTGATTTGAGACTTTGACTTCTGTGCGAGTCTCTTACCTGACCAGCAACAGCTGAAAAATAACCATAGAGAGGATCTTGCTGCTGAAAGTTAGAAAGAAAGAAGTTAAACTCAGCGAGATTTAACTGATTCTTGATATTATTCTGTATTTGTAGATACACTTGGCTACTTGTCATTGAGTTCCATAGAACTCTATGTCCTGCTATGAAAATAACAAACTATACTTTATACAAAAGCACTTTATGCAAAATCAATCATGACTGGGTAAAAAACTTTCTATCAGATCTCCTGAGGGAAACTAAAATGTAACCACAAGGTTTAGAAACCAAAACCCATCTAGCTGATCATTTCACAATGCTGTTTGCCACTTAAAAGGCTTGAAATGATTCAGTGCTTTCTGAGGCCTCATTGAAGAAGCTGTGCCATCCTTCTCCAGCCCCTATATTTCCGTCATTAATAGACACTCTAATCTAAATAACAGATGTATAGATAAATATAAGCTGTGCAACACATCTGGATACAAGCACTACAAGAGACTGTCAAAGGGTTTGAAGTCCAAATTTGTTATATAATTAGTAAATTGTAACTGCTTTAGGCTACACTGTAAACGAACTGTGAACTGCTGAATGCTCTGATGAGGGGTGGCAGCTTCAGATGTGCTATGATTAGGATTTTAGCAACAATAATGAGGTTAAAAATATGATCCACTATGAGCTTATTAAATCCTATTTGATGCTACTTAAAGTATAACGTGATAATATAAGAATCATGGGTATTTGGGTGATTAACACAGTTGCCTCACAACAAGAAGGTCCTGAGTTTGACTCCACCACCTGGTTGGGGCTTTCTGTGTGGAGTTTGTATGTTCTCTCCGTGTTTGCATGGTTTCTCTCCGACGTCCTCCCCACAACCCAAAGACATCCAGTTAGTGGGGTTACGTTAAATGGTTAATATAAATTGCTAATAGGAGTGAATGTGAGTGCGAATGGTTGTCTGTCTCTCTGTGTTAGCCCTGCGTCAGGCTGCCGACCTGTCGGGGTAGTAGCCCGCCTCTCGCCTATGGTACCTGGGATAGGCTCCAGCCCCCCGCGACCCCCATAAGGATAGGCGGAAGCGAATAGATGGGTGTGTATTTGCAACACAAATACCTACATCATCTTATACTCTAAGTACCTTTTAAGTAAAAACACCACTTTTGCTTGACTGGGGAACGCATCCTTTATACAGTCATTAGTACGAATCTAAAACACACAAATACTGCTGGAGTTTCATTTTAAAGCCGAACAATTCTTTAAGATACTTTGAAACCAAATATATTGTCAAAATGTTTGCATGCTATTTCAAATGGAAACCTTTATGTAAGGGATCTAAACACTGAATTTCTGTCAAACCGCCCAACTTCCGGACTGGTTGGAAAAGATGCCCATCCCGGGACGAAGGTCGGTTGACGGATTATGGCTGTAAAACCGTTTCATCACAATTTAACGGTTTATTACCATTCCTGGAAATCCACCAGGGCCGGCGCCGTATCCGGGAAAAGCCATCTTATTCCTGTTACAAAACGAAATAAATATTAGAATAGTAACGACTCAGAGCAAAACAAATCTAGCGACTGAGGGCGTGTCTGGTGATGTACACAGGAAAACACTGAGAAGTCAGGTTATAAAGTGCCACGAAGTACAATGAAGCGCAAATCTAAATGTGAACTTGCCTGATACAAAAGGTACGACTTCAGAGAGGAAACAGACAACTGTGAAGCCTCGGAGTCGGAGGGGCAAATGTCCACTTTCCTCAGCGCGAGCCACCACATTAAGTTCTGATTGGTAGGGAGAGGACATGTGACCTCTAATTGACCAATATGATCAAGAGGGCTGGCTGCAAAAAGTGAAACCATTCTGCAGTAAATTAATGGATTAAAAAAAAAAGTGTACATCATAAATATCAGTCATTACTTCTGTTTTAAAGTGATTTCTAATCATAATTTTACTGTAAAAGCCTTCAGGCCCATTTTACTGTC
This sequence comes from Etia nguti, assembly GCA_015106755.1. NCBI lineage: Eukaryota > Metazoa > Chordata > Actinopteri > Cichliformes > Cichlidae > Etia > Etia nguti. Next base: position 4,019 of record VUQG01020190.1, read on the forward strand.
CATGAGCTACTGTACAAAGCTTTTACGTACATACGTTTGATATATAAATAAGATAATATTGCAAATTTTATGATGCAAAGTGTCGTGATCTTTGTACTATTTGTGGTTCTGTTGTTATTATTCTCTTTCTTTTTTTGTCTGTTTTTGAATGTTGAGTGCTGGGTTTTTGTTGTTATTCACACTTCTTGTTTTGCCAATGGTTTCCTCTCTGTGACTGACTCCTATGTTCGCCTCTGTCTGCATCTCTTTCTATGTGTCAGTTTCATTCTGGCCCCTTATTCAGTTCACATATTGTTTCATTTTAAAGCTTAGATCGTCATGTGGTTTTCTGTGTTGTTATTAATCCCATGTTTTGTTATTTCCCCACCCTCCCTAAGGGTTTTCTCATTTCTCTTTTTTGTCTCCTCTGTCCTCTGTGCTCATGCTCATGACCCAGAATCAATCATTGAGGTCTGTTTACCAAAATCTCGATTCCTTCAATGCATCTGGAGGACAGAGGAGCAGGAAGAGAAATTAAAAGAAAAAAATAGGAATGAGGAATGAGAGGAATTACGTTTAGTTTATCCCCCTGTCCTCCTAGTGTGCTCGCTTTCTTTGTTTTCTGGATTTATCTTTTGGCTTAGTTGACATGATTTTTTTTTTTTTTGTCTGTTTGTTTTGCAGTACTTTGTTCATGAGATTGAAGTGTTTGCATCAGTAAGTATCCTCAAGACCAAAAAATGAATCAGAAGATAGAATTGTATCAATTGTATTGATACAAAAAGTTGTTAATGGTTAATGTTAATGTTAATGGTAAAGTATAAAGCTACCATAATAATGCTAACATCACCTTGGAGATTTTAAATTCCACTTTAAATTGCTTAAGAGATACAGAATGATGTTTTTTTTTTCTTTTTACTTATAGTTTTTCTGTGATAAATACTTATAATCTTTCCTTATGTTGGCCCTTCCTTAAAGATAACCGCTTAAGTAAAAATAAATTCTAAGACGTTACTATTTAAAAAATGACTGGATTTGGCAAAAAGAAATTAATTTTATTGCTGAAAGCTAGGTACAATAAATATTCATTTATTTATGTTTCTGATATCGCAGTGACAGTGATTAAAATACAGGACTGATCCTTTAATGTAAGGCATTACATCAGTGGCAGAAACAAACAGCCCAATCAGCTTCTTCTCTCAAGTGGTGCATACAGTCACTTCCTCTGCTTCTACCTCCAGACCAGAGAAAACGCAATCAGAGGCTCCATCGTTTGTTTAGGAGGCCGAAAGGCAATCTTTTTCACCTCTTTATCCGCACACAGCAGTGGACGGTGCTGAAGTTGGAGCTGGGATGCACAGACTTAATCATGACTGCTGGATTTGGTCACCCAGACCTTCTCTTTGTCTCCATCCTCAGGAATCAGGGAGCCTTGTTTCTGTCATGGTGAGCCACCAAGAAGAAGAGGAGGAGGATGAAGGAACAGGAGAACTTCCAGCTGTGTGTTGCTATAATACAGGTAGGTCGGAGATGCCAGGTTTTTGCAGCAGTAAATGCAGCAGGACAGCTAGAAAAATGGGAAACATAAGAAAAAGTAGGCACTAAAAATTACATAAGAAGATAAAAGTCGGATGTAACTGGTGGGACAGCATATCTAATTATTAAATGAGATGATACAGACCCTTACTCATTGAAAGCAAAGCTACATGGAACATATGATAAACATAATTGTTTTAAAGAAAAAAATAGAAAAAATAGAAAATGCATGTGTGTTCAGTTGATCACAATGTAATTTAAAAAAACTGAATGATATCACGCATGCTATCCGGCCTAGACTAATAAGAAGGATGCCCTGTTGTATTTAGGTATATTAACTGATAATAAAATAATACAAATATCAGTAATAATCTAAGTCATCATTGTGCATAAAATGAGAAGGTAGGCTTATTTCCCAATAGGAGAGCAAAACAAGTACACATACTCAATTTTTTCTCTCCTTAGCTGCCACATTATGCAACAAAAGTCACATTTAAATCCAAGTAGATCCTAAATCACTTATTTCCAAAGAATGGGTTTGGAAAGACTTACTGTTGGTAGCGTGACTGTTTTCATCAACTTTCCACTGGAGTAAATGGTATAAATTACAAATCGTAACAAATTTAATCTTATTTAATGTTGGTTTTTGTTTGTGAAACCCCACACTCCCTGCTATTTCTGTATATTTGTTTTGTGTGTGTGTGTGTGTGTGTGTGTGGGAATGTGTGCCAGTATACTGATGACTGCTGACCACGGTTTTAGTCCAAACCCAGCAGGTCTAATCAGCAGGTAGAGGAAACAGATGGTTCAGACATATGATTCAGCCATGACGTGTAACTCTAAGCCACCCCCTGCATTAACCAGCCATGCATGTTTTGGTTGTTGTTTAGTGTGATGTATAGATTGACCTCAGCCACTGGTTGGTCAAGTTAACTTTGTATCTCACATATATTTCTTCAGGATGTGATGACGTTATCAGTCAGTCTGCTGATGCTCAGTGGTCCACCTACGAGCCTCAGGTCCACTCAGGGATCCCCAGCAGCACAGGCCTGTGTCGGCATGACGTGGGTGCTCCTTTGCAGCAAATAACAGTGATTGAAGCTGAACAGGGAGACATATTCCAACATTTCATGGGTTGTCGGTGCTGGGAAAGTCCAGGGATGGAAACCCAGAGATGTGCATGTGTTTATAGACAGAGGGAACAAGATGTTTTGGGTCACTGCTCATCAGAATCTCCATTTATCTACTGTGGAGGTGAGATTACGCCTAGTTTCCAGGGTCTTTTCCTTAATGATATGCTTTCCCTGTACCTTAACAATTGTGGTATTCAATGTAAAACTGAACTAAGATGTTCCATCGGGGTGTTTAAAGCTGAGATTACTGATGTCATTCAGCCAACACACACATATATTTATGCAGGCATCCAGTGTGGGCAATACTGAAATTTTATGAAACAAATATATGTATTTCAGGGTATTTTCTGCATACAAAAGCTTAGATAAATGATTAATGGATTATAATAACTTATTATAAATATAAGTGAATATGAAGTTGCAGACATATCAAAATGTTCTTGTATTTGATTGAAGCAGTGAGGAGGAACATGATTGTTGGAGTGGAGGTTGTAGAGGAGGTTGCAGTTGAAGACACTCTGGAAGTAATGTAAGTATTTAAGAATTATTATATCATGTCCCAACATCATTGCAGCAAAGTAACTGTTTCTTTATTATTTTGCACAACTAATACTTGTACACCTCATAACATTTTTGTCTAATACATAAATACACCGCTGTTCAAACAAACATACTACATGTGGTTGAAAAAGTTGATTGCTTGTGTTTCTCTTCCCAGAACAGAGGATATTTATGCAGATGTTCTGCTGGATCCAGATACATCACAAGAAAACCAGCCGTACCCCACATGAAGCCGGAGTGCCTTTCAGTGTTTCTCAGTTTCACTGTACGCTCTGTAAACTAAATTTAAATCACAGACAGACGACAAATTTAAATATGCAGTTGTATGTATTATGAAGACACTGGGCTGAAAAGCTTCCCTGGTGTTAATTCTATATGTCTCCAAAGCTTAGGGAAATGCCATCAATTGGTGTTATATGATGATAGTAACAAATGCAATAGAAGATGTCTTAGGGTGTTGATTTGGGTTAAAATTTAATTGCTGTGAAGGCCAGTATTACTGAAGTAATTCTTATGTTTATCAAACTCTACAATGACAGAGTGATACCTCACACTCGATTAAAGTACTACAAAGGACTAACCTGCTAAAACGATCGCCAACGGGACAGAAATTTTATATCAAAGGATAGAAATGAGCACTTGGAGAACAATTTTCCATCAGTGTGAAGTGAGTATACCCAAGGGGACAAGAAGAATCAAACTATGCTTACAAAATACCCAGCACAGTATTAAAATCCACTGTATTTTTACTGTATGGTTTAGAGTTCAGATTATTTTTCCCTTTAATTTGTCACAGTTATGTATTTATCAAATATGTTTGTATTCTATATGAGTCGTTGTCTTTGATACTTATGTATACTAATAAAAACGTTACAACTAATTTCTGAATTGCTGTAATTTTAATAATATCATATAATATCATATAATATAATAAAGCAACTATTGGACTTCAAGTACCAGCATGCATTGCTATTGTTCTTCCGTCATCACTGCGCGCAGGATGTTGAGCTCTCCTGTACAGTGAGCGATCCTGGTGATGATTTCAGGGGAAAATCTTTGTTCATTTTGATGTAAAAACCCAACATGTCGGATTCATTACCTCCGCTAACTCTCCAGGACCGCATGGAACGTCTTCAGGAGCTGACGGAATTTACTGAAAAGTGCAAAAAACAGATAAACGACATATTTGAAACGCTGGGATGGTCGCTAGACTACAACAACTCCAACCAGGTAGCTAGCGTTTGTTTAGCTAATGTTAGCATTTATTGTTCAGTCAAAACAACAGAAAACCTTCTTGAAATGTCTTGTTTTCCGTAGCAGCAACAGAGCAGCATCAGATTTAGGCGTTTAACTAAGTTGTAGTCCAGAGAGATTTGCTAAAGTAACTATAATGGGGTTTTTTTTTGCTAGCTCAGCTAAGCTAAGTTTGGGGTCATTTCGCTGGGTTCCTAATTTTTTCTGAAGAGTCACTCAAGCTTGCTGATAGATTTGCTGGTTGCCATCGCCTTAATTTGCCCTTTTATTTGCTGTAATGTGGTTCTATATTACCCTTTTTAGTGGTCTACGTGTTTTACGTTTTTTTATGTTTGCATCTTACAATATTAACCGGATTTTTAAAGGCCGCTTTTATTTTCCTGAGTGTTTTGTTATTTATTTTTTAATGTGCTCTTCTCAAAAGTCTCAACGAGGATGCTTTTGAAGCTACACTTTGGTTCAAATGTCTTTTTTGACATGAAATAGTACAAGTTTTCCTTCTTTTGATTACCACACATGTATTTGTATCTTCTTGGCGATCATTTTCTGTTACTGAAGATTCAAAATAGTGAAATTTCAAGTCATACTTAGACTCCCCGCTCTGAGCAGCATTTGTCAATGACTGGAAGGAAAAATCCCTTTGAACTTCCCTTTAGAAAGACTTCTTGAACAGCATGCAAGGAAAGAAGAACATAGGAAAAACAACGACAAAACGCAAAGAACGGAGAGAGCAGACAAAAGTTAATGACATCTTAAGTCCAATTTTTGCAAAGATCTTTAATTCTCAGTTTGTATTGGACCTATTTTAACGAGTTTTGATATGGGGTTAGTTTGTGGTGCTAGTTGTTAAATTAGCTTTCATACATATTTACACAATACAGATTGTATTGAATTCTGGCCATGAGGTTGTTTAGTCCTTATAAAACAGTTTTAATAAAAACTGCAGACAGAAACCTTCCAGAAGGTAATTGTGTTATAGCGGTGGTATATTAACAATGCTTCTGTGTAATTCATACCTGATGTTAATTTAAATGTAATTGCTAATGTAATATTTTTGCATTCTCAGGAACCAATGGAGCAGTGTCCCTATGACCCAGACCACAGGGTCCCGGTCAGGACCATGGAGAAGCACAAAGCCTCCTGCAAGCTCAGAAAAATGGGCTACTCTGCAGAGGAGCAGGTAACACATGTAGTTACAGGTTAATGTGTTGGTTTATGCTGAATCTGCTGCTGTAGCCTGGCTGTACCAATTGCACCAGAAACGGCAAGGCAAAAGCAGTAGACTACAAAAGCTTCTTGTTATTGTGCAACAGACTACTGAAAACCTCATAACCTCCAGTGTTAAGATAAAGGCATCTATGTTGTGTTTAATAATTGAAAGAACTGTAAAGCTTATCACTACTTTGCAGGCGGAGATGTACGACCCCTCCGTGTGCTATGAGAACACCAGCGTCAGAAGCTTTACAATGGGTAAGTCATCACTGAGGACTTTCTCTGGAAATCATCACCTTGCTTTATTATAGTCAAAGCTCACTCTAGTGAGATTAGATCTTTTCAGAAGACCACCCTTTTTCTTTTGAGATTTTGCAGCTTGTGTTGTTAAAAGAAGGAGGAAATATTTCATTTTTGAAAAAAATGAAATAAAACAATCTCAACAAGAAGCACTCAGAGCACACAAACACCAAGACACCTCACCCTCTGGCCAGTATTTACTTTTAAGGGAAAAATACAGTTTTTTTCTGTGTATTAATTTTGTTTTCTTTGTTCTTTTTAAATGTACTTGAAGAAGTTTGTAGTGCAGTAAAAAGAAGTGTAAGGCTTTTGTTATGTGCCCTGTTGAAAGCCATTTTTATCTAGTTAATTATATAAATAATTTTGAGTATTACTGTTTTTTTTATATCTCTCTGTAAACTCCTTAGAGATTTGTTATAGAAAGGAAGGTAAGAGCTGTTTTATGGATTTCTTCAGTCAGGAATGTTTTAGTAATGTTTTTTCTGTATTCATTTATCATGCAGACAAAACCACCCAGCATCAGGTGATCCTACAGGCGAGATCTGCTGCACCAATGATGAGGATGGAAGGAGTCTTCTGGCAAGGTAGCGGCTCATTTTACTCGTTTCGTTTTTCTAAGTACAACACACCAGCGTACATTTACTAGAAGCAAAGGCACAAAGTTAACTCTGTGAGGACAAAGTCATCATTGGCGAAGACTCAACCCCGCCACCAGACCTACATTCAGAATCCAGGGCTGCTGCTAGATTTTGGAAAAAGAAAAAAAAGTTGTTTTATTTTTTTCCCCTTTGACATCTTCAGATAGAATGGTTACGATTAGGATCATTCATCTCCAGTGATGAACATGATTTCACAGGGTTATTCTTGAGTATTCGGATGTTTAATTTTACACACCAAGAAAAATGCCATTAGTTTTAAACTCATCACTAAACTCATTGTAAATTCATTGCTCACTTTTTGGTATCTCAGCTTTTTGGCTCCTGCTTTCGCCCTCACCAAATAGTAACATTAGTAAAAGAGGAGCTTTTACAATTTAATTTAGGATCCTCACTTCCTTTTCTAGTTTTGCTCCTAACATCCGTGTGTTGTTTGTTCTGTTTGCAGCGACTGGGGTGAGTATTAGAGGAGATGGGCTCTAGAAAGGTCTACCACTCTGGTTTCATGCCTCATATCCTTTACCATCATATCCTTTCAAACCACAGGGGTTTGGGTGCGGGAAGCTTATCAGTCACATCTGCATCCTTGAACGTACAAACACTTTTCCCTTTACGTGATGGGGAAAGTCCATACATATAGACTCATCAGTCATATTTAGACTGAATGCTTAAAATTTTTTTGTAGTTTCTGCTTTCTGTTAAATCTTCATCTAAAAGAATTCCAGTAAGGCCACAGTTCCTTACTGATGGTGAGTTATCAGCAGAGCTTAGAAGCTGAAAGGAAAAGGAAACTAAACAGCAGCAAAACAAAAAAGAAAACCAGTCATTGACGTTAGAAAATAACTAGGGAATTTTATCAGATCTTCTTGAAATAAACGTGCTGTATAGTGTCTGCAATAGAATGAATACAGCCTAAAATCTAAGTCTAAATTTTAAATTAACTTCTGTGTTTGTTCCGTCACCCTAACATTAGAGCTAACAGGTGGATTTTCCCTTTTTAGTGCAGCTAGCAAAAGAAGCACTTACTGCTTATTCCTTGATATTAACAAACTCATTGTTACAGCCGGGGGCAGCACAAAAGTGACCCCCTTAACCCAAATTTTTAGTTAAGTCCCCATGTTTTCCCCTCAGTTGTTTGTTCTGTTACTAGTTAGCTAACATAAACTAATGTAAGTCTATTGACTGCAGGCAGCCGACCCAATGATGTCATGTGCTGTACTGGCACAAGATGGCGCTAAACATTAAAACCTTAAGCACTTATTTCTTAAATCCAGCTTCACACACAGTGGGCTCCATGGTGTAAATTAGCCTTTATATATGAAGTGTTTCATTTCCACTTTAACACTTCAAACAAAATTAGTTTTATGTAGAATCCAATTTTGGCTGAATACAGAGCTACTTTGAGAAGTGGTCTTAGGGATAAATAAGCATTTGACTTTCATTATGTGGACATGTTTTTTTTTTTTTTAATTATTATTTTTTCAGCCTCATTAATGTCTTAAGATCAAACAGGTTATTGGTGACCCATCTGGGGTTAGGGTAGGGTTTCCTTTTGGCCACATGCCAAGAAGGTACATTTAGAGAAACTAGAAAGATTGAAGGTTTTGTCTTTGGGGAATCCAAACAAGCAAAACTTGAACCCATCCCAAACCTCTGATTCTAGATCAGTTGCCAGTGGTCTGGTGGCTGTTTAGAGGTTGAAGTCCAGGATGTGTAATTAGATAAATGAACTAAAATCTTGTCAGTTCAGTTTGTGTTTTCTCACTCAGCTTGTAAAACATGTCTGATCCTTTATCAGGTCAGTACTCCGGTGAACCGGTCGACGTGCCTCAGAACCACAAGCGAGCCGTGTGTGATCTCACTGTTGCCGACCGATTGGCTCTGTACAATCATGTGGTCGGCGTCATCAATCAACAGAATGAAGCCTCGTCCTCCAACGACGATCTCTACGTAGATTTGGTGTCCAAACTTCAAAAAGGTGAGATTTAACTCCAAGTTTAACTCTAAAAAAATCAATTTTGCTGTAGTTTTAGTGAAGAAAAACTCTTTTTTTTTTTTGGCCTTCTCCGGTGCAGTCCACATGAAAATTGCGTGTGTTTTTGTTCAGATGACGAACAAAATGAACCAAAGACTAAGCTGGAGCTGATGGCAGAAATGAGGGACTACAAGAGGCGGCGTCAGTCCTACAGAGCCAAAAATGTTCACATCACCAAGAAATCCTACACTGAGGTAAATGAGTTGATAAATAACAATACGTGTTGTCCTGATTCTAATCATTTACTTTATTTATATACAATCTGTGTTGAAGGTGAATTAACATCTTTTTAAAATATAAATTATGAAGGGTGTTGTGAAGTACAAGAACCGCTTTTCCCATCTTTAGTTGGAAATATCAAAAGCTTCAAAGTCAACAGTGATTTAAAATGGTGAAACGAAGGACAGCACAGTTTAAATGACCAGTGGATTTGGTGAACCTGATTTGGAAATCCAGTTTCTAGACAGGTTTTTTTTTTTCTTTTGTTAATTTTATTTCATTTGACTGCCACAAAGCAGCAAAAGAACAGACTCTCTGATAAATTGTTGAGTAGCTCTTTTCCTCAGAAAACACTAAAACTCTAGCCCCTGCTACACCATCAGTTTTTCTGCTACATAACCCTACGCAACTCCAATGTGGACAGTTTCTCAAAATGCACAGAGACAAAAAGGGCTTTATCTTGATGGACAAGAGGGCGAAGAATCCAGTTTAGATTCTACAGAGTGAGCCGCTGGTCAACTGACTGTTGACTGACTGCCCAGATCTCAGATCTCAACAATACGTGTGTCTGTTTCAGAGAATCTTCGGTGGGAGCAGTATGGTTTTGAAAGACATGTTAGCTTATTCTGTTGAGCAGGGTAAACATTTATGGGAAGCAAGGCAAATTTAGTTTTATAAATAGTTGCCTTGTCTTCCTTCTCTCACCCCAACTGGTCGCGGCAGATGAGCCTGGTTCTGCCGGAGGTTTCTTCCTGTTAAAAGGGAGTTTTTCCTTCCCACTGTTGCCAAAGTGCTTGATCATGGGGGGTCATATGATTGTTGGGTTTTTCTCTGTATGTATTATTGTACGGGTCTACCTTACAATATAAAGTACCTTAAGGCAACTGTTGTTCTGATTTGGCGTTGTGTAAATAAAATTGAATTGAATTGAAATTTAGTTAAATTAAACTGAAAACTAAAAATAGATGTGAAATACAAAAACATTTTAGTTCACTAAAATAGAAACAGCTCTGAAAAAAATTATATCTAACTGTAATGATTTTGTGAACTTGGAAAACTAACTCAAATACAAATATAAAGGAAGTACTCTTAGTTTTAGTATTTGTTAGTTTGGTAGAAAAAAAAATATGAGATCTTGTTTAATGAGGCATTGATAGACAAGTTTATTGAGAATCAGGGTTTCAACTGATTTCAGTGTGTTTTTTCTTCAATATAATATTTGCTCTGATTTTCCCAACTCTTGGCTCTGATATATTCCCTCCATACAGAAGTAATAAAAAGACTGGAAGTAATAAAACTAAAACTAAACATTTTTGAACATTTAAAACTAAACTGAAATAAGAGAGTCAACTGGAAACTCAGCCGATTTTTACAAAAAAAAAAGTCAAAATGAAATAAAAATAGAAACTAATTAGAAAATACTAAACTATGATAACTCTGACTGGAATACTAAATAAACTCTGCCCGGGAATCTCTGAATGGAAAATCTGATTCTAAGCCCAGTGTGTCGGTCCTCAGTGAGACCTGTCCTGTTTAAATTAAGGTTAGTAAACCGTAATGTGGTCTCTGTGACTGCCCTGCAGGTTATCAGAGAGGTGATCAATGTCCATTCTGAGGAACTTGCCAGACAATGGAAAGAGGAAGAGGAAGAGGAGGAGTCGATGAGAGTGGAACAGTCTTCCCACGGGTACAAGAAGCACTCCTGATGATCACTTTTATGTTTCATTGACGATTAAGATATTGCATCAGAGGAGTTTATGGGTTAAAGACTATTTTAAAAAAAAATTGTTTTGTTTTCCAGGCGGCAAGTGGATGAAAGACGCTCACCATCCTCAGAGTCTCACCACTCCCACAGTAAACGCCACCGCAGCCGGGAGCGAAGCCACGAGAGGGAGAGCAAGAAGAAGAAGAGTAGGAAGGAGAGGTGAGAAAGGACTTATCTAAGGGTTGTTGATGTTTATGGGAAGTTGTATCTTCTGTTCTAGCTCTTGTATACCACACACCAATTACAGAAACAACCACATGACATAATTTGCATCATCTTCACAGCTTAATGACTGAGAATATCTTGTTTTGTAAGAGCAAAATATATTGTGCATGCTGCGGAGTTAACTTGGACTTTTTGGATCTTCACAGGGATTCCCATTCCCCAGATGACCACCACCACCACCACGATAAAAAGAAGAAGAAGAAGAAAAAGAAAGATGAGAGGGACAGGGAGAAGGAGAAGTGAGAGTGCTGAATCTGCAGTGACTGAAGTCGGCTCTGAAGTCAGTGTTCACAAAGACGAGGCTAAAAATAGGTTTACACACTGACGCATTTTGTAAAGATTTAAACGCAATAAAGTTTTTAAACCAAACATTCATTGGTTGAGTTTTATTGTGCTTCACTGACACCATTTTCAATCAGCGCTTCAGCGTTTTACAGCACAGCCACATTATCTGCTCATCTTCAGTTCTTACGTCCCTCTGCATGATTGGCTGGGCTTTTTTTTCTTTTTTTCTTTTTTAATGATAGCTTGGAATCTCGGACAGGAGTGTCTTAACTGTCCTACTTCCACCACGAGGTCAAAGGTTATTTTTCGGCCTTTAGTCTTTGCTGTGAGTTTGGGTGTGTTTACCTGGGAAGTCATTAAGAAAATGCAGTAAAGGGGATTTGTGTGATCTGTTTAAAAAAATAAAAAAATACACTGCAAGTGTAAATGTAGGGTGATCATTTTACAGATATTTAAATTAGCCTGAAAAAGAGTTCAGACTTCCAGGAAGAACATAAAAACTAAATCTGACTGTTCACTGAAGAATAGTTGCAAAACTATGCACCTGTGATTCTTGTTCCTAGGTTGAAGAATATAAAAATGACCAGTTTATACAACAGATTATTATTATCATTAATTTTCTTCTATTTGTGTTGTGAATGTGGCATAAATGACATCATTATTTGAAGTGTATATGGAATAAAAATCTGCAGCATAACATTGCAAAACATTTGGTCTTTTGATATAAGAAATCTTGTTCTGAGGGTAAAATGTGTTGTTCACTAAACTAATTTGACAAATTTTCACTGAAGCTTGAAAAAGCAATTGTCAAATATTTTGAGTGCAGTTTGTTTTGAATGTATTTTTTATTTAGCTCATGCAAGGAAGTACAAGGCATGTTTATGGGTGCAAATTGTGGTCTAGATAATTACAATCCTTAAAACAGTTTTTTTTTCCCAGATGTTAAAACTGTATTTTGCAACTCCACACAGCAGCACACTGAAATGTGATATACATATTCTTAATGTTAAGACATGAAACCCAAAAATCTATTCATCTTCCTTCTGTCCTGGTTTTTCTCTGCTGATCCTGGATTCTGGGTCAGGTATTTCTCACCCTTTTGAGAAGCACAGAGGACGAGAAGAACAAAAAAAGCCGAGCAGGATCCCATCAGTGCCTGGGAACCTGACGGATCCTGGAGAGACGAGAGTACAGGGGGAACCGTTGGGGTGATGATAGTGTAAGGGAAGCTCCTCAGGGAACGTGAAATCAGGCTGTTTTTGTTCTCATCCGTATCCCCAAAGAATCCTTTAGCAGGTCTGGTCTAGAGAGAATCACTGTGCAGCACCATGGGGGCCTCCTGTGATAAGGTAAGATAAGATTATCATATGTGGATTTGCACATTTTGAGGGAACTGTTAAATGTTGCTTATGGTAAAATAATCAGGGGAAGGTTTTAGTTTGTCCTTAGTCCACTGGACAGTCTTTAAAGTGCCTCCCAGGCTGTTAGCAGGACCTTAAAATGTTGATATAGGCCTTAAAATGACTGTTGTCAAAAATATCAATATTTCCATATTAAAAATGCAGATTTTCTCTAGCATCTTAATCAGCAAAATCTGCAGACAGAATTTATCTGAAAAACTTTTTTATGTTGTTTACTAAAGTATAACTTGTGGTTTTAATCTATTTTCATTTTTAAAGTCATTTTGGTGCAATACATCATAAAACTAATTCTGTATTCAGCTGTTCAGTAAGTCATCTCTGTGGGAGTCATTTTGCTGAGCAGACATTTCTGAAGAATATTTGTGGGTGGTTTTTAGGTTCTGGGAAAGCTTTTTAATTCACAGAGCAGACTTTGTTTAGATTCTTTGCTGACTTTGGATTTTTCTCTAGAATTGACAACAAAGGAAAGGGGAAATTTATTCGTGGTGTAATGTTCAGCCACGTGAACATTACAGATTTTGCACACATCGAGAATGTTGTAGCATCCTTTGTTTCTTTATAGCAAATCACAAATATGAACAAAAAAGTTAAATATGAAATGTGAGAGTATTCACTACCTCACAGCCCCAGAGGTCCGACAGGGCAGAGTTAATTGGGTTTGAACTTGCTTGTTCAGTCTGTTACAGCTGTTCTCTTGGGTTGTTTAGATTCATGCACAAACTAACCTCTAATAAAGGTTAACAAGGCAACATTTGTCTAGCAGAAATGCTGCAAATGTTCTTGTTAAATTATTGGATAATGAGCTCTTATTGCTACTTTATTCAGAACTCATTAAAACATGTGGTTATGGTCAGTTTTATCCTCCTTTATCCTCAGTTTAACGACCTTGTGTTAAAATCTAATACACATCCTTCCAGGTACAGAGCAGGTTTTTCCTGTGCTGGTCTTCAGCCTCACAGTGAGGCTTCAGGAATGTCAGATGAGTCTGAGAAGTGCTCAGCAGTCTTCCTCCTCACAAAGAAACCTCAGTCTGTTTAATTCTCAGGCAAACAGCGGACACTCAAAACCTCAGCACCCCCATTGCAAATAAAGAGTCCTTTAAAGTGAATCTCCTTTGTTGGTGTAGCCCACCCAAACACTTCTCTGATCATTCTTGAAGCTTCAAGTTCTGCTCTGAGGTCAGGAGGTTCATCAGGGAAAGGGCTTGCTTCACTTCTGATGTTTTTGGTACTTGTCATTGGTTGTCCAACAAGTGGTGGTGGAGGATCCATGACTGTGAGCTAGGACTTAAAGTAAACTTTAAAAGGTTAAAAAAAAATTAAATACAAGAAGGAGTATTTTAAAATCACTTATGCAAAAAAATAGTTATGCCAGTTCAACTCTGCTAAAACTGGACTTGGTTATTTGTTTTAGTTAATAACCCTCCAGCAGAGATTTGAATAAGCTGAAGCCACTGATGGTCTTTTCAGGAAGTCCTTTGAAAAGAGCATTTCAGGAATGCAGCCTAGAGGTGAATGAATGAAAAACCACTTTGAGTCAGGAAATGTTTTACTGATAACCTGCCTATTATTCATTCAATCACACTGACTGTGTGGGTTAAATCAGTATTTGCACATAGCTACAGTGCTGGAAAAATTAACATGGAAATAAACAAATGACTTAGAAGATCATCAGATTTAAGGATTTTTGTTTTTCTATTAAAAACTTTGTTTGGCCAATACAAAAACTGCCATAGGATTGTATTCAGTCAGTATCCTACCAGTAGTTTTCTAAGCTACCTCCAGAGGGCAGTATAACACCTGTCACTGGTCTAAGCAGCTCAATTATAAAAGCTGACAGTAATCAATCACCTGAGCTGAGGCAACAAGACTGAAGACTGGGAATTGGAGCTGAATTATGCTGGATTTCTGTTGATCAATACACTTAACACTCCCTTTGGGCTGTTTATGCAGCTCATGGTTACTTTACACTTTTTCTTTTTCTAAAATAAAATAAAGTTGGATCCTATATAAAAGTTTACAATGTAAAAACACTTTACACGATGCACTGAGTAAATGGAAGAAAAAAAAATGTGATTCATCAAGTCCCCTGGAACTAAGAAAGCCCCCATAAAGCAGTCAAAATGCTCGTAGTGTAATAAATGAGATCAAACACTGTGCTAATATTGTAGTGTTTCCTTGTGTCTAGTACTTATACACCAGTTTACTCTGAAACAGCCAATATGTGAATTGCTAAGTCAAAGTGGTGCAAAACTACATCAGCATAGATGCAATCTTTTTCTTTTTTTTCTTTTTTTTACCTTGCTTGTTTACAGTTTCCCTTCACAGAGAAAGAATCACCTCTTCAGTCCCCGTAGATGGAAAGATGATTAAAAACTGAATAATTTGTTTTTTTGTTTTTAGCCTGTGAAATATGATGGATCACGAGATGGATAAGCTACTACCCTCACTGACAGCTAATTGATACCTTTTTTGTGCACACCATTAAAAAAAAATACCAACAAGGGACTCGAGTCAAAAAACATGAGGTTCTGCATGGACACTCTTCAAAGTAGAAAAATCTGCAACAGTCTTGTGTAGTTAGGGCTTGTCTGCGATTTAAAAGAGGGACCTATCCCTCAAAGGATAGGTCACATACCTAGACCAGTGAGCACCTGCAATGACAGAGATGCATAAGTCAGGCAGACCAGTGATTCTTGCAGTTGGCGCTCATGTTACACACATCCAGAGTTTAAAATCATAAGGTTAGCAGGTGAACAAACAAAACACTCTGGCCTTCAGTCTGCAATATTTCAGATGTAATCATCAAATGCAATTACGGTAACTGTTTGTGAGTACAGAAGCCCCACCCACCTGCCATTCAAATCCTCTGTGTGCAAGAGGCAGCCAATCAAAATTTAGTTGGTTTAATTATTTAATTATACCAAATGTCCAATGGAGGGATTTATTTAAATACAGCTGACAGGATTTGTAGTAGAAACAGCTGGTCAGAAAATAAACTCATACAGCAGTGACATCTTAGTTTACAGTTTAATATTCATTCAGGTTGTATGACATGGTGAATTATGTTGCATGAGTTCATTTGCTGTATTTGACGTGTCCCCTGCAGGTGTCGCTCCTCTCAGGGCTGCTCGTGTTCATGCTGTGTGTCGTCTCTTCTCACTGCCAGGAGGAATATTCTGGATACCACTCAGGTCAGGGGTTCCTCATGCTGACACTGATTAAAGTTAACCTCAGGTGAAACAATAGCTGTTTAGTCTTGTTTTATAAAAGAACAACAGACGACAGATGACACAATTGTAGAAACCAGCAGAGGAATATTGTAAACTGGTTTCTTCTAGTTAACTAATTAAAAGTTAATTATGATAAACTCTGCTTAATTATAAAAAAGTAACTTTACAAATCATTAGTAACTTTCTTGTTTTATACTGTAGTCAAGTAAAGCCTCATCTCGAAAAAGAGTAACAACTTTAAATGAATTGCATTGTTACCTGAGCATATATACCACATATTCATTAAAAACTTAATATACATTTAATTATAAACACAAATTATTGTTTGTTTGTTTTTTTCAAGAAAAAAACCTTCAGATTGTAACCGTCACTTTATTTGTCAACTTTAAAGCACTGACCCAAATCACAGCTTTGCAGGATGGGAGAGATGTTTTATGGAAGTTCTTGATCTGTGTGTACAGTATGATGCAGTTTTTATCCCCCCACATTTGCTGTAAGTTAAGGGCTCATTGGGGAATTGAAGCCGGGACTGTGCGCACCCGAAACAAGAGTCATACCCATAGAACAACAAGTCACATTTCACCATGTCTGTCTCATACTGAGTTCTCACCTCATGTATTTTGCCTTTGTTTATTCAGGTGAGGAACACACTTATGACGAGTCTTCTGCAGTTGACCACTATGACAACTTAGCTGCTCCTCAGCCAGGTGAGATCAGTAACACAGTTAGTGTAAACTGTACCAGAGGGCACTCTCTGACTGTTTGAAGTCCTTCGGGCTCCAGACCAGGACCGCTGACTGTAACAATGCACCACAAAGTCCCAACAAAACTAAATGTCTTAATGTTTCCTTAGAATATCCACCAGAGCCGACTCATAGCTATGATGTGGACCAGATATTCGAGGAGGAGGATTATGACACTTATGGTCCAATCCCCACCCAAGTCACCATGATCACTGAGGACACCTTTCCCTACATCACCACCACTGAGTCCCACTATGCCAAAGAGGACACTGAGATTGTGCAGGTGGGATAGCTATGGGCTGGGAGTATCAGGGGTAGCTCAACAACAATATTAAACTGCAGCAGGAAGAAATGTAGAGAGAGCTTAAAAAAAAACCAAGCCTCCTTCAGCAGCCTGTCTCTCTTTGTTCCAAGCCCCTCATAACCCTAAAACAATTTCATATCTGCTAAACATTCATTAAAACCTGACCACTCTCTCGGGTAAAAATCTTCTGCTTAAACGGCATCCAGCACATTGTTAAGGGTCATTCAGTCCTTGTACAATCAAGTGAAAGCTTGGTCTGCATTGTGGGCAATAAGTCGGATTCATTCCTTATGGGTTTCGGACTTTGGCAAATAGCAGAAAGTTTGTACTTTGGTAGTTTCAGGATCTCATCTATGCTTTTTTGCAGATGATGTGGTTCTGTTGGCTTCCTCGGGCGGTAGCCTCCAGCTTGCACTGAGGTGATTTGCAGATGAATGTAAACCCTCATCTTCAAGTCTGAGGTCATGGTTCTCAGCCAGAAATGGGTGGAGTGT
This sequence comes from Etia nguti, assembly GCA_015106755.1. NCBI lineage: Eukaryota > Metazoa > Chordata > Actinopteri > Cichliformes > Cichlidae > Etia > Etia nguti. Next base: position 21,373 of record VUQG01020190.1, read on the forward strand.
CCACTTCAGGTCACAGGCGGGTGGCTGCCCCCTGGAGGCATTTAAATGTTTTGGGGTCTTCATCTCACCTGAAAAGACCTGTGATTGCCCACAGTCTTCTGTCATGGGCTAGACTTTCTACCATTTTTGTTCAGTGATGCTGAAAGCAAGTTGCCTAGCAGAACTATTAGTCAGTAATTGCTCCAAAGTAAGGGCGCATCCAGGATTTGAACCTGCGAGAATCATACCCCTACACCAACAAGCCTCTCCTACAACTTGTGGTTCTTGATGATGTCAATGACACACGTGTTTCAGAGCATAGCTAATCTATAGCACTGCACAAGGCCAATAACAGATTAAAAAAAAAAAGATTGCTATGAATAATATAAAATTAGGATTATTGAATATTCCTCAATAATATTGAGATGTGTCTATTTTAGTTTAAGTCAAGCAAATCGTACCATGAGGTTGATTTGGGAGCTGTTCTCTCATCGCACTGCCAAATTGTAGCAGCTTGATTTAAATTTCTTTAAAACAAGGAAAAATGGGATGAGGAATATCTACAAAACCATGTTTATGCGGGTGCAGGGCACTGGGTGTAGTGAAGCTAAGTTTGGAGGACACCACAGGTGTGATAATATTTGTTAATGTTGTGTTTTAGGTGCCATATGAATACCCTCCTGACACTGGCTCCTCAGAAGAGTCAGGGGGCGATGCAGAGCTTGGGCAGGTGGGGCCAACAGAGTGTGACTGTGAGCCGGGAGAGCCTGGATTTGCTGGCTTCACAGGACCGAAGGTACAGACACATTGCATCACGTCACTGGCTAAATGCAGTGAATGGTCCCTTTGTTTCATTCCTACACTGCATGGCCTGATCCAAAACTGTGGGTTTGTTCATCTTGTAGTTCTTGTGTTCAACAGTCTGATTCCTTTTTTCTTTCTCTCAGGGATCCAGAGGCCTGCAGGGTAAAACTGGTAAACCAGGGTCTCAAGGGAGAGAGGTGAAAGTCTTAAACATGAATAGTAGATGTTTGTTTATGACAAGAACATCTGGTTAAAGTGATACTAAAGGAGCAGCTGGATATTCAAGTAGTTTAATTATTGGTTATTTACCTGTTTTGTGTTTTAGGGCTATAAAGGGACCAAAGGTGTTCAGGGAAGAAGAGGAGATACTGGACCAGTGGTGAGTAAATCATGCTACAGCAGTCACAGTTAATACTACCATGCAAAATAGCTTGTATTTACATTTGTAGCTCCCATAACACTGTGCAAGTAATGACAGCATTGGTTTTGTAACATAAAGTGAAAGTAAAAGTAGAAAAAATAACATGAAACTGAAAATACTGAGTTTTAACGACCATGAAAGCCAGTCAACTAAACAGAAAGTAAAACAGAGGTATAAGCAGATGAAGGAAAGTTTGTTAAAAACCTGAAGTCAAACTGAAAGTGAAAACTCTTCATTTAAACCTTTATTAAATTTAAAGTAATTCTAGTCATTTAAGTAATTAAAGACTAAAGCAGAAAAAAGCTCTTGTTTATGACAGGAAATGGAAACGAAAAAAAAGTGTTGTGTGTTATTTTAGTGTTATTTTACATGGGAGACACCTCGAGGTGCCCCAACTAAAGTAGGATTAAGATATAATGAGTCATTTCAATAATTTCCTTATTTTTATTTTTTAAATTAATTTCACCATATATCAAAAATTCTTTAATGTGTATACATTTCAGCTGTTGCACTTTTTAAGACTATGAAAATGCTTTGTTGTGTGAAGAGCTTTGGAAATGTTTTGGCCCTTGTCTGTCGTAACCTTTGACCTCCTCCTGCAGGGTGACCCTGGTCATGAGGGAGATGATGGGGCTTCTGGTTTTTCAGGAGCCACGGTGAGTTAACCAGTCCATACCACGCTGACGTGAACGTTAACTGACAGTGTTTACATTTTATTGGGACTATTAGAAGATAAAAGTGCAGAGTCTGAGCTGTTGAGTCTGATTTTCATTTGAAACCTTTTAAACTAATAACTGAAAATAGTTTCACCAAAGAGTTAAGCTTTGTAAAGCTGCAGCTCCATCTTTGAGGATTTTGAATACTTTTCTAAGCTCATTCATTGAATCTGTCAGGGAGAACATGGACTTCCAGGAGAGCCAGGTGAACCTGGAGATGTGGGTCTAAAGGTAAACACACACTTACACTATCCCTCCCACCCCTCTCGCCTCATGTTGTTGAATTAATGATGCATTTCCCATCCACTGATTACAGTATACATTTAGTATTTCCATGTGAATCTTTCATGGTGTTCTCTTCCCCTTGGACTAATTTTTTCTGTGCATTATTTACAATATTTTTGTTTGTTTAAATGTCTTCTATGCTCCTGTCAATAAATAAGCACAATATTTGCATAAAGATAGACAGACCATACCTATGCAGCCTGCAATACCTGCAACAGATACATTTAGAGAACTATATGAATTGTAATGATCCCATCAGCAAGTTTAAAATTCATTGAAGTGACATATAATGTAATAATAATTTAAAGAAAGCTTATTTGACCTGAAATCATGTGATTTTATGCTGAAGGTATAATCAGTTCAGGGCTTCATAATATTACTTTGTCACAGACTTCATAATTATTAGATCTATCTATCTATTGCTATTTACATGATTTATTAAAAAATGTATTTATTTAATTTTTTAAAAAAGCATTACGGTTTTAAATTAGATTTATATTGAACCAATGTATTTTTATACTGTTTTGCATATGTTTAGCCTAGCTGTTTGTCTTATTAGCACCTCAAGGAGCCAGTAATTAGCCAATAATTGCAGCGCCTCTTTTTGTTGACAGGGTGACATGGGATTGGAGGGACCCCGTGGAGGAGTCGGACCTCCTGGTGAGACTGTAAGGAACACAGCTACCTCTCAGCCTCTCTATGGTGGAAAATTTACCATCTAAGATAAAATGCGTCCTTCAATAAGCTGAATAAGAACAAGCTTTTAGTGAAACATTTGCTTCAGCTCAAGTAAGTCAGACTGATTGGATAAAAGTGAAAGTAGGGAAGTAGTGACTCCACACTGTTTTTAAATTGACAGATGTTATTTAGTGTGCACTGAGTCAATGGGTTTTCCTGTTGAAAAAGAAAACAGTGCAAAAGTTACTACGGCACAGAAAAGTTTTAATAATTTGATTTCAACTCTTGTAGATGCGATGTAAGCATAGCAAGCAGATTATGCAGGCACATTAAAAAAAAACATGCACTGACAGATTCAGGTAAAGAAAGGCAGGAAATGAAACTGAAACCACCTCCGACTGCAGACTGAGACAACAACACAGGCTGTGTCATTATCCTGGAAATCACCTGAAGTATCAACAAACAGATGGCATGCTCAATTTAAATACCAGATTGGTTATTTGGGGATTTTTCTGGAAGCTCCTGATAAACTTTGTGACCCCTAACTGCAGTTACACACACACAGAGATGTTTGTTACCGTATATGAACAAATATACATATATGTATATACATATATGTATATATATATACACACACACATATATATATATATATGTATATATATATATGTATATGTATATGTATATATATATATGTATATGTATATATATATACGTATATATGTATATGCATATTTGTTCATATACGGTAACAACCCATTCAATCCACACATGCTAAGAAGTGAAACCATAGATGTTCAAAGTTATCTGTAATAATGAAAATGGCACAGAAAAAGAATATTGAACATGCCGACTAAAATGTATTTAATAGTTCATACAAAAGCCTTTGGTGCCGATGACAGCTTCAAGATGTCTCCTGTGGGAGAAACTAGTCACAAGCGTTACTCAGGTGTGATTTTGGCCCATTCTTTAAATTATGAAAGGTCTGTGGTTTCCTTCTATGAACGCTGAGCTTTAGTTCTTAACATAGATTTTCCGTTGGGTTCAGGTCTGGTCTGAGCCATTCTAGCAGCTTTATTTTCTCTCTCTAAAACTAACTGAGTTTCCTTGCCTGTGTGTCTGGGATCATTGTCTTGCTGAAAGGTTCCACCCTCGTTTCATCCTGGTAGATGGCAGCAGGTTTTTTTTTATCACGAATGTTTTTGTACATTTTTCCATTCATCCTTCCTTCAATTATATGAAGCATGCCAGTGCCGACAAACAGCCCTACACCATGAAATTCCCACCTCCAAACTTCAATATTGCTCTGGTGTTTCTGGGGTGATATATAGTGCCTTTTGACCTCCAAACATTATGTGTATTATGAGATCCAAAGAGTTCACTTTGGTTTCATATGACCAGACTATATTCTTCCAGTATTTCAGGCTTTCTGGCTTTTCTTTAAACATGCTTCAACACACTTTTTTTTTTTTTTTTTTTTTTAGCAAC
>VUQG01020190.1:25763-41517 GCA_015106755.1 Etia nguti
GTCTTGCTTGGTGAGTGTGCATACAGGCCATAGCGGCTGAGTGCATTACTTATTATATTCTCTGAAACAGTTGTACTGGGTTTCTTGTCTTTCTGTAGCTTTTATAGGCCATCAGTCGGGACTGAACCAGCTGATATTAATTTGCACCAAGTGAAGGCTCTCTAATTACTGATAGATTTAATTTAGCTTGTGTCGTGACTTTCCATGCTTTTTTGCACCTCATTGCTTCATGTGTTCAATACTTTTTCACTCTGTCATTTCTCATTATTATACATGATTTAATTTATGGACATCTATGGTTTGATTTGTTTGCAAGTGTGTCTTGCATGGGTTGTTACTGACATCTGGTGAGAATTTCATGTCAGTAGCACCTTTAGAAATATATTTCCTTAGAAAAGTAGTAACATCTTCAATACTTTCGCAGAGACTTTTACAGAAAGGCAAGCAGAGACAATCCACACCATCCCCACATGCACATGCAAACAAAAATGTCTTCCCCCAATTTTTAGCAATTCAAGATAAGATTAAAACCAGATTAAAAAACAAAACAAAAACATACTGTTTATACTGCCTGTCTGCACTTTATATGGACAGCTTCACCTTTCTGCACTCCTTACTGGCTGAAGAGTTGTAAAAAAAATATTTTACTACTATAGTTAAATAATATAGTTCACTCCGTATCATCATCAGCTTTCCTTGCTCATGTCCTAACGGAGTTATTAACAACTTTATCACAGCCCATCTTCTCTAGATCACACATGATGGCCAAGTTCATTAGCTCATCTGTTATGATGCTAAATCACTGAAGCGTGTTTGCCTGCAAAAAAACTCCTGCTCTTGTAAACGCATATTTCTTTCAAACCTGTAGGGTCGTTCTTTATATTAGGCACAAAGTTTTGACTTTGACTCAGGAAAGAACATAAATTTTGACAATTAAACAATGACAAATAAATAAATCACACAATTAACTAAAATAATAAAGTGATGATGTAATTTTTATCCAATGGATGAAACAACATTTTCCGGTTAATTTTTCAGTGCCATAATTCACCATAAATGACCACATTTTACACTTAGCTAGACCCTGGATTGGGGAGATAATATTATAGACATGGATGTAACACTAGAACCGGACAGGTTGACGGAGGCACAAAACTGGAAAAGGTGGTAATTAAGTTTTTTGGTTATTTCAGGGTCGCCGTGGTGATTCTGGGCCTGCTGGAGGAAGAGGGACTAAAGGTATCAAGGTAAAAGAAACAAATCTCCCCATGATGATTACACGACCGAAATACAGCAACGCAGCCGTGTTTTATGCTCAGTGACATTTCTAATGAAGCAAATGGTGAAATTATTTAAGGCCCCAGTATTTATAAACTCAAACTTTAGTGGTTCTTTTTAATTTGTTATCTTTATTTATTTATTCGGCCAAGCCAGTAGACACATAAGGACATGGAAATAAGATGATTTTATTCTGTTTTTTTTTCTATTAATAAATAAATAAATAAACTGCTGGTTTAACAAGTAAAAACAGCACCATCAATACATGTTACTAAAGCGTATACAGTATGTATATGAATTTTTTATTTTAAGTTTCTGTATTTTATGAATTTATTTACACTGAATAATATAATAAAGTTTTTAACCACGTGTTTTGAATGCTCTGTCTGGTGATTTAATTGTTTTTGGCACTTTGAATGGATGTGTTTCTTCTTTTAGGGCGCTCCTGGTGACAAAGGCAAACAAGGTCCTCCGGGACGAGACGGACTAAAGGTATACAAGTATCACGCACTTAAATTCTTCAAAAAAGAAGATGTTTGGTGGTTTCCCCTGGCATACAACTGAAGGTGGTTTAAAATGTCTATGATCAAAAACAGACACAGTTTCTTTGCCTAAAAATAAAGAATATTATTTTTATTCTTCTGCATTTATGTCTTGTTGTTCATTGCACTGTTTTTTGCTAACCAGCAGTGGCCGGTTAATGTCATAGCTGTCTTGGTGTCGATCTAAACGTGTTTGTTCTTCTTCAACAGGGTCAAACAGGAGCACCTGGGTTTCCAGGTGATGTTGGTGAGAGAGGCTACACTGTAAGACACATCATTGGTCATGGAAATTACCTAAACATCTTAACATTTGCTCTATGTGTCATCACTTGATTTGAATTTTAATCTCATTTGTCTTCCATAACCTTTCCTTTCTTGGCACGCAATTCAAAAAATCGATTCAGAAAATTGTATCAAAGGTTTTTAAGACATCTGATGATGCAGTCTCTCTGGTGTATTAATATATATCTGGGACTCTATTCAATTATGCATTAGTTATGTTATGCTATAGACAAAATATCTTCAAATATCTTTGAATGCTTGTTTTTATCAACATAAAAGTATAATAATAACTTCTCTGTCTGTGCAGTCCCAAGTTTACTCAATCTGAGAAGCACAGTAGGTTAGTTTTATCTCTATCAGCAAATGAGCAGGAGGAAATTTCATTAGTTGTGAACATATGAATTTGATTATATCTACTGGAAAGGGCAGAACGTACAACATTTCTTTTCCTATGTCCTCCAAACACGCTTTTCAAACTGTCCCATTGCACAGAACGGAGTCACAGATATAATTCCATAAACCTTTCCTGGGTTGAGGAGATTCACATTTCTCTTTTCTTCGGGTTTCCATTACAACAAATACTGACGCATACTATAGCAGTACGCATGTGACTCTGTCAAGGGTTGCCCTGTGGTTTAATCTTCCTTTTTTAATTGTGTTCCATCTATGTAGCAACAGATGACATCACTCAGACTCCTCCTTTTAAAGCGAAACAAGCTCCTAAGCTTCAGGCTCTAATACAAAGCGGCTTATTTAGTGTCTTTATTTTGACAGATTCTGAAATTTCCTCCGTTTTATACAATTTTCTTCTTCGCATCATATTTAAAGTCATTTCTCTTTTTTCTCCTTTGATTTAAAAAAAATCTGAGCACAATATTTCCTGTTTATCCCCCTCAGGGTTATCCTGGACAGCCAGGGCCAATCGGAAAGAGCGGTCCTAAGGTACACAAATAAACTGAGGCAGTTTTATTCTGCTCAAATCTTTTTTTCAGGATAATTCCCAACATGCTTGAGTGTCTGTATTTAAGTGTGCCAGTCATCATTTCAGTTTCCAGATTATGACCTTCATCATCAGCCAAGGAAGGAACTTTAGCATGTTATGAGTCTGTGAGTCACCCTGGCTCCTGGCCACATTTCCCAGGAATCTCATCACATAAATATTAATACTCCCAGACTGTACATTTTTTTTCCAGTTTGGATATTTCATTTTAGCCCTTCAGGGACACCTACACCAGAAACTAATGAAGCAGCCAGCTCTTAAAGGGTAAAACTCCCTACAAATAAAGAGAACGATGTTTTCTTGTGAATTACCACAGATTTTCTTTTCTTTCAATCTTCCTATGTTAGACCAGTAAATAAGGACAATTAAAGAATTTGCTGTTAATTTAACACACAAGCATATGCAACATATGTTAGTTGACTAAAGTGAATGAAAGCCAAAAACACTTTTGTATAACAGTATAAATCACTGGCTCTCAGACTTTTTCTAACATGCTTCAGCTTAGAAGCCAAATCAAAGTTATAGCAACACACAACAGGAAAACATCTTTTTAACGAGTATGAATCAGGAGTGTGGTTAGCTTAGCTTAGCATACAGACTGGAAATGGAGGGAAAGAACTTGTGAGGTTAGGACTAAAGACAACAAAAACCACCTACTGCCACTCACTAAATGAGAAACTCTTTGCCAACCCTTATTTCTCACAATATATTTTTTTTTATTGCAACAAACTAAACTTATGACAGATGACCAGGTTCTCAATTAGTCACAAGCAGAAAAAGATCAACTCTTCCTTTGCTTCATATGACCTTCTGTGCAATCTGACTCTAAATGCGACACTTAATAACAGGAAATATATTTTATCAGATTTTACATATGATGAACAGATTTTATAAGTCAGTTTAGATTCTCACTGGTGGCAGGCAAAAGCCCCTTAAGATGTTTTTCTACCAGTAGGAAAGAAGGTATTTTTCTTGTGAGTCATTTCTACTATTTATAACTTTAGGTCTGTCCCTGAAACTTTAAGTTCAGAGAGGAAAAAAATACCAGCTATTACACTTGTTGCTATAGGGTTTTTTAAAAAAAAATAAATATATGTTTACCTTTTCTAACTGTCTATACTTAAGTGAGCTAAAGAAGCCAGAAAGAAAGTAAAAAAAGAAAAGTGTCATATAATCAAAGTAAAGTAGAAACTGCAAGCTGTCTTGGCAGAAAAATCAAAGCATTAAACATAGATTAGTTTCTGAACTTTCCCAAAGAGTTCTCTGTTACTTTGATCTCAGCCATCTGAATTTTTGTTGAATATTTTTACACTTACAGATATGTTTACTGAAAAGCTTTTCTGTCCTCACTGAAATACTGAGGCAAACTGAGAAATGCATGAACGGGTTCTTTGAAGAGCTTTAGTTGAAGGGTAGTAAGTAAAAGTGAAAGTAAAGGGTGAAAGTGAGTACAGGAGTTATCTTAACTTGAATTTGTTCCCAGAAAATATAAATAACCTGTTTGTATAACCAGTTCACAACTGGTGCTGCTGCCAGAGTTATTTATAATGTGTAATCCAATGAACACCCAAGTTTTTATTTAAATAGTTTCATACACAGCAGTGTGTCAGTGTGATTCACTGACAGGAACAAACAATTCAAAACTTCATTTTCAGTTTTCTCTTAGGATTTACTAAAGCTGAAGCAGTTTCGATCACTATATGATTATCAGTCAAAAAATAGATTAGCTAGTTACATTTTCTGGAGCCCATTATTCCACCAACTCCTTTTTATTTTACTTTTTTAACTGAGAAAAGTACGTATTGTGCCTGTAAAGGTACAATAAGATTTTGCTGAGTCACTTTACCTAATTTATTTTTGATTTTATTTTGATCCTTGAATCCTAATCCTATCCTAAGATAAAGTGCAGAAGCAGATCAAAGATGTATCTTTTACTCTTTGGGAACATTTTTGTAGTGTTTTGGCTTACACATAGTTTCCTTGAAGTCTGTGTATGAACGGAAAGGGAATAAAACTGTGTTCAGACTGTTCAGATTCAATCAGGTTTGTTGCTCACAAATTTTTAAAAGCACATTATGTAATATTTTTGCTGTTCATACACTTCGTGCATTCAGTAATTTTTTATGGTGTGTTATGTACAACTTCACCAGTAGTATTTCTTTGTTTTTCTTCTATGTTTGTTGTATGTTTAGTATATTAGAAAAAGGACCAGTCCATTTAACATTTACCATCCATCCAATATGCCTTTTGAGTTTTGTAGTTTTAGCAGTGTTTAAACATTTTCATTTAGGATGACATTTTGAAATGCATTCGAAGAATTTATAAGAGAACTTAAGCTTTTTGTCTGATTATATCCTTCTCTCCTTTGGTCTCTGTCAGGGGACTAAAGGTTACAGTGGCTTGCCAGGACGAGGTGGTGACCCTGGAGAAGATGTGAGTAGATTAGAAGTAGAAGAAAAACTTTGCACCTGTTTCTATGTCTACAACCACTGATTCCTGCCTTTTGTTTCCACAGGGTCCTATAGGAGTCCCAGGGTTTGTGGGAGAACCGGGGCCATTTGGTGCCAAGGTAACCACGGGCAGAACAAGGCTTTGTTGTAAACATCCAGTTCGTGTTTCTAAGAAATTGCATTTATTCTGCGCTAGCAAATGGCATTAAGGATTTCTACACTCATGAACCTCAGTAGTCATTTCATATGAGAACACACAGCTACAACTTCAGAACATTTAATTCCTACACAAATAAAAACATTGCGCTCTAACTGCTCAAGTACCAAATAAGTAGAAATAATTTCGTTCAAACTGCTGAATTCCTACCTCACTGTTGGGATTAGACATTATAGTTATAAGTGAGTCTTTATTTACTGGTATTTTCTAAGTCAGTGTCTCTTTGTTTTATACTAATTGCATAAACAGCAAAAAAAATTTGTGAGTCATAGAAAAAGTCTGGACTATTCAGTGTTGTCTAATCTAGACAATATGTTGCAGGGACTCTGATAAAACCCATTATTCTGCAAAATGACTCATGACATGACTCATTTTCCTGATGAAGTACTATGCAGTTCGGTGAAAAACTAAGTACAACAACAGATTTTAGAACTACCTTTAGTAGCAATAACTAGAATTAATGGTTTTCTGTATGACTAGAAGTCTCTCATATTGTTGTGTTTATGTACAGCACTCTTAAGGTCCACATCATCACCAAATCATTCTGTAAACTTTGACAGTTTGCTGAGGACTTTAGAATCTGACATGTAGCTCTTGGGTTTTTTGCAGTTTCTTTGAGCACTACATGGTCTGACCTGCAAATTTGCTGGGATGCCGAAACCTAGGAAGATTGTGGTATTGTGTTAACAAACACCTAAATGCTCCAGAAAAATTTATGCTTCTTATGCAAGTGCTCACATTTGCTTATGATCAGCTAATCAAGTGCATTTGGTTAGCAGCACTTCGCTGCTACTAACCCTTTAAATTCCTATGGAAGCAGTAAAGATGTACCTTTTTTCAAAGGACTGTAAGAATCCTGTGAAAACCTTCTTTTTCTTGACTGTAGTTGTGCGACACTGTATCCTTAGATGCAACACACAGCTGTAGCATATACCCTGGACCACCAATGTTTCCTTCACCATATGACTCCTTTGTAAGCGTCATCAGAAAAATAGATCCTAAAGCCACCTACTGTACCAGGAATAGCCCCAAAGGTGGTTTGCTATATGTTGAATGTTTCTTAAACGTCAGACGGGTTTTTGTTAACATGATACTGAAATGTGGAAGTTACAGTCATGAAACTTTATAGGTTCTTGCCATCCAGACACAAGCTGGGCTCTAGTGTCTGTTTTTTGTTTTGTTCCTTTAACCTGTTATTACCTGCTCTTCCTTGGCAGGGGAGTAAAGGGGATGGTGGTGTCAGAGGACCTCGAGGCAGAGTGGGCGCTGTGGTGAGTGAGTGGCGTCAGAGTGATAATACAATGTGGGAAAGCCAAATTGTAAAATTCAGATACCCATAATCACTTAAATTTCTTGAAACACCAATCACAAAAAACACATACCTTTTCAATTGATCACACTTAGGAAAGCCCGATCAATTAACTCAAAAACTCCAATTTAAGTTTTTCCTTTTTCTTCCAAAGTCCAGTTCTGTGTTCGGTTCTTTTCCTTATTTACAAACAACCAACAGTTCTTGTGACAATTCCCACAATAAATCATGTGTATTCCAGTACCTCCAGTTTAAGGGGAAAAAAAGAAGATTTTCCCATGAACAAAAGAGTTACTTTTGCACGCGTGTTTTTACTTACAGGACAGTCCAGTCTTTCTAGTACAGTGATCTCAGGTCCCTGGCCGTGACAAGTGGTACTCAGACTTTTTCTGGAATGCCCCACTGCAGGAGTTGAAATACAGTTTATTCCCAATGCCCCACAATTTTTATCAATCAATAAATATAAGAAAGGATCCAAAATGTACAACTTCTTTTTTTAGCATGTCATGTTGCCAGTGCCAAAGTTCTCATTTTGGAAGGTGAGTGAGCATCACTTAACAGAGGTGAAGACCACTTCCAGTTCCCACTGGAGGTTAATAATGCATACTGCGTTAATTCCAACCCGTTCCTGAATAAGTCGGAAGATTTTGTGGAACAAGGTTCCCACTTGAAAAGATGGAGCATACCAACATGGCAGCACTGAATGTAAACATTAGTAAAACTGCAAACTTTTATTCTGTACTGCAACTCTTGTGTATTTTTGACTCGTTAAATAAATCATAGGCAGAGCAGTGATCAGGCTCTATCCACAAAAGTGTTTTTTTAAGCATAAAAAATAAATATTATGCTTTATTTCTAGTGATACCTGAATGGCTCTACCTTGCTAAACAAATTCTGTTTTTCCTAGAATGCACGAACTCTGGAGTGATGTCACTCCCGACTTCTGAGGTATCTGGAATGCAGCATAAATCCCTGGGACTCTCTGCCGGTTGTTTCAGAACTTTAAAAAAAAGCCTCTTGGATGAGAGGTGAAACATCCTCGCAAACCTAAAAAAGTCCAATTGGTTTCTTTTTAAGCACTCAAGACTACCATGTCCTGGATGACTGAGAACCTACACTGACAACCAGTAAACTAAATAGATATAACTCTTTATCAAAAACAAACAAAAATCTTCATGGCCAGTTTGTAAAAGTAGTTTTCCCAATAACATAAACAAAGTACTGAGAAAGTACCCTAGTTATGTCCACCTGGGTTATCTGGTCTGAGATCAGAAGCCAAAGTTACACATGGGTTTAAATTGAGTAATAGGGACAGACCCTTTGGTTATTGCGACCTCTGCTGCTTCGTTGTTATTCACTGTCTTACCACTCTTTGGCCAGTCCCATGTAAATGTCAAGCTGATGTTGTGTGAAATTAATGGTCTCTGTAGGCTTAGGGGAACTTTGACAGTTACATTTAGCCTTTATATGCCAGTGTATTTTTTTTTCTTTTTTTATTTTCTGGGAGATACCAAAGGGAAGTGAAAACATGCTGCTAGACATAAACAAGTTCATCTGTGTTTTTATCCATGAAGATAATATGGATAATAGGGCTGCATTTTATTGAAGAAATAGAAATAGAAAGCAGAAAACATCAAACAGTTACAGGTGAATGTGGTGAGAAATATCAGACCTGACAAATGAGTTACAAAAATTAATTGAAACTGAGTACATTCAAACTGTTTATTGGATGCACAGAATAGACACTCAGCAGTGGACTGATTTTTTCAGTGTATTAACATTAAGGTTGTCATATTTTTATTTTTCAGTGTTTTATTCTTTTTCAGTTCAACTGATCTAAGTTACGTAAACTGTCCATAGATCAGCAAATTGCAAGTCAGGGAAAATCCAGAAGTGGAAGTGAAGAAAGTGTTTTTTCATTAAAACAGAACACCGTACAACTTTGACCAGCTTTTCTACTGAATAAGTAAAGAATTTCCCCAAAGCTCATCTCAGCAGATTATTTTGGCATGAATACAGTCAATGAAACCCATGTGACTTTAACAGTGAAACTATGAAAAGCGGATATCTCTAATTGTAAAAAAAACAAAACAACAAATAACACACTGTTAGTTTGGGTTCCAACTAATAGATCCAACAGACAAACTCTAATATACTTTAATCCAGAGTTACATATCTGGAACATCTGGAGAAGAAGTTGACAGGGAGATGAGGAGTTCAATAAACTGGTGCTTTTACATTTTTTCATTACAGTGGATTCTGTCCGTTAAATCCTGATTAATTATTTCAAAGTCAGTGTTCAGAGAACTTTTCAAAACCAAACATAGCTTTAAGTGCAGCATAACTGATATATATTTTGGCATATAGAAATGTAAGTGGTTGTCGGATTTCCTTCAAATACAGAGAAAATAACAAGTAACCCCAGTATAGACCCTTGTGGCACTCCACAAGATACTTATTCAAAGAAATGCAGATTTTTTCCTCACCGCTTGTTTTAGTCTTGACATGAATGTGAATTCTAAATGACTGAGTCAGTTTCAGTAAGACTGCTGATTATTCTGATGAAAGCCACTTCGACACTGACTTTTGACTGATTACTGTAAAGTAAATAATATCGTGAAGTGATTAATTTTTTCATATCTCATCATTGTCTGCTCAAAGTTACACAGTAGCTGATTTTTTATTAGCTGTTTTTAATTTAATTGTAAAAACAGCAGAAAGGATAGATAAAATATGTACACACTGCAAACCTATTTCATTTTCAGTTGTTTTTATTTGTTCAACAGGGAGCCCAAGGAGAACAAGGAGATGCTGGAATACCAGGAAAACCAGGACCAAAGGGCCTCCAAGGCCCAAAAGTGTGTGCACACAATACTCTGTGTTCAACATCCTCAAAGATTTATCTGTTCTATCTTTCAGTCTTTTAAGAAATATCAAATATTGTATTGTTTTTGCTGCACCGAAAACCTCCTTACAATTGATTTTGTCATTAGCAAATTACCACAGTTGCCAGTAGTTCGTTTTGAAGACACCAACTTGTCTGCAAACACTTGCCAACTACTCAAAAGAGCAGTAGCGAAACTTGAAAAAAGTGCCACCAAAATCATTCTACTTGTGTTAGTGTAGTGTTTATTGATTCTTCCAAAGGTCTTCCACACATTTCGATAATTTTCAGAACTGACCAACAGACCTTTAATATCTAGATATATTATTTAGTTGTGTGTTTAATTGTTGTTGTTTTTTTTAACAGGGGCCAAAAGGTGAGACAGGACCTGATGGTGAGAAGGTGAGTTCTTTAACTACACAGTCAAACTGCATTAAAACAATACAATGAAATAAAGGTATAGCTACTGTAACCTGTGACCTCTTGTATGCCTAAAAGACCAGACACACTCTCAGTGTAACAACACATCACAAGTAGCTACCAGAGGGTGTTGAGTCAAAATTCAAATTCAATTCAGGCTTTGAAGTGCTTCATAAATTGATGAAACACCCTTACTCAATCAAAAAGACAAACAATCTTGCATCAGTTGAATAGTCTGAACAAGTAGTTAGTTCAATTATATCCTATTGAGAATCATTTTCATGTGTCTGTGTGTGGGCGGTTGTGTGGTTTGAATAGCTCCATTGGGGACTTCCCTTGTCTGTGTTGTTGTGTTTGACATGAACTTTAGCAGTTGGGTATTATTTAGTGTCAACGCTCAGGGGCTGCTTCATATGTTCTTAGTGTTTGTGTGTGTATGTGTGTGCTTAAGGCTTAAGGCTTTATTTTATCACATGGGTGTAGCAGTTTCTCATTTATGTTGGAGTGGAATAAATGGAGTAAAAAAAAAAACTACCATAGCAGTAAAACCACATGTCTTAATATTGTTGAGATCTAATCCAAAAATGAAATTTGGAAGGTTGTCCCTCCGCTTCTAAATTTATCTGAAAGTGAAAGAACACTATGAGGCAGCAGCACCATGATGTCCTAGCATATCTGAACAAAACCAACCAAGTTTGACAGTTATGTACCATTTAGACACTTTTTAAAATAAACATAAAATTGCTCAGTGGTTGAATGTGAATATATGATAGAAATGGGATTAAATTCAATTCTTTTGTAGCCTGAAAATAATTCTTTTCCCCTTCATTTCTCAACTACATTTGTAGCTACATAGCTAGCTATTACTAGCTTAACAGGTTTAGCCCAGAACTGCTGATATCTGGTGCTAGAAACATGATCAAATTTCTCATTTGGTATTTCACTTTTTATTTCTTCATTTAATATTTGGTATTAAGAGGTAGCAGTAGCATAAAGACGGTTTGGGGAGGGGGGGCACAGGTGTATCAGCATGGGGCCTATCAGTCCACCTTAATCATTTTTAGCCTTCATGTTACCAGCATATTAAACATAAATGGAATACTGACTGAAGAGTAATTTACTGCAAGAAGCAAAAATAATAGCAAAATAATTAATTAACGTTACAATTAACATTTTTTTTGCACAACAAAATCAAAAAAAATTTCTTTAATACAACTTGAGCTTTGATCTAAGGTAAAATCCAAATCATTACCTGAAAGCTTATTGTACTTATATTTGTATGATGAAATCTACCACAGTCATTTTGACCGCAGTGTAAAATAACTGAATTAAACTTAACATGTCCTGGATCTTGAGTCTGTTTTATCTTTTTGTTTGGTGGCATGGTTCTATCGGACCTCTGTCACAGAGAAAAACTCACTGACTCAGATAGTGAGATGGTCCAGTCGTCTGATAGGTGAGTCACAGCCCTGTTTAGCCTCCCTGTACTCTAAACAGGTACAACAGATGGCTTTATCAGTACTTAATAATGGTTCCCATCCTCTACGGGGTGAATTTCAGCTTCTTCCCTCGGGACGGAGGCTTTTAGTTCCAAGATGCAGGACAAAGCGTTGTAAAAACAGCTTTTTCCCTGCTGCCGTCGCTAAACTTAATAAGAACTGTTTTTTGATTTGATCCATCTTGTCTAATTACCAAATATGTGTCTTGTCAGGTTTAAATACATGTGTGTGTTTTGTGAAGGAATGCCAAATGCAATCATTTTTCTGTAAACCAAATTTACCCACGGGTATAAATAAAGTAACCTTGAGCCTTGAACCTTGATGTCCTGGATCTGCCCTGAGGCCTCCTCCAGGACATGCCTTAGGAGACATCCAGGTGGCTTCCTGCCCTAACCACTTCAGCTGGCTCCTTTTGATGTGAAGGAACAGCAGCTGTACTTTGAGTTCCTCCCGAATGGCCCAACTCAGAACCCCGACTCTGAGCATGAGCATAAACATGCTTCGGACGAACTTGTGCGACAGTCTTATTCTTTCAGTTACTACCATGAGGTGGTGGCCCTAGATGAGGGTGGAGATGTAGAATGAGCTGCAAACTGACAGCTTCACTTTCACCTCCAGCTCTCTCTTCACCACAGCAGAACAGTGCCGTGTCTGTATTACAGCAGATGCCTCACCAATCCCAGTCTCTTGCTCTTCTGTTCCCTCCCTCTCTCATGAAGCAGATATATAAACTTCTCCACTTTGGGCAGCAGCTTATCCCTGACCCAGACAAGTTTCACTCCACCCTTTTTTGGTGGAGAACCATGGCCTCAGACTTGAAGATGATAATTCCCAACGTTTTATAGTCAGCTGCAAACCACCCCAGTGCAAGCTGGAGGTTACCACCTGCAGAAAGCAGAGATGATATCCTGACACCACTGAACTGGGTCCTAAAACATTTGTATTTTTACAAAGCACCACTCAAAATAGAAAATGATGGTGCTACATCATTTGGAACAAATTGACTGTAAAAGTCATAAAAAATGGGAACGACAGAACCTCTGCAAGGACCCCTGTCAGTAGGATTTCTTTTTAAAAAAATGTCTCCTGACCTGATTAAACACAGAAAGGAATTACCCGTCGTTGGCTGATGTTTTGTTATTCCTGCTTGTCCTGTTAGTTCTGCTCTCAGTGACTCAAGAAATAAACCACCTGGTGTTGTTTATATTTTCATAAATCCTCTGCCAATCATGACAACTTCCTCTTTCATCATATTTACTTTTCCCCGCAGGGTGCAGCAGGAAAGAAGGGCATGAAAGGCGAGAAAGGACAGAAGGTGATTTTACCTGTTTACAGTTAGATAAAGAAACATCTTCCCACACAACATACTCTCCATTTCATTTCCTCTTTCCACCCCCGCTGGGATTTACTGAGTTTGTTCCTTTTTCGTTTTACCTTTCAGGGAAGCGTAGGAGACCGTGGAGACAGAGGACAGGTGCTTACTTGATTTACATTTCCTTTTTTACTCTGACGTCATAGAAAAACATGCACATGATGCAGCGTGAGTTTCTGAATCCGTAAAGACTTCATTTTAAGACTTTCCTTATTATACTGATTCCAAGTTGTTATCAGTTTTAGTAGAATATCACACATTTTCAAAATCTCTTCACTTCATTTTTAAAAATGTCGTACATATAAAAACTAGCTCCCACTTTGCCCGTGCTGTAATCTGTGTAAACATATAATTTGCAAAAACTCAGGCAACTAGTTTATAAATAAAATTTAATCATACTAAATATGCTTTTTTGGTATAAACAGTAAACTACTGTAGTGTAAAAGTACTTACATGCCTCTTTCTTCTTCCTTTGAAACATCTTCTTTTGACAGCGTGGACCTAATGGAGCTGCTGGTCCTGCTGGGGCTCCAGGCCCGGTTGGACCTCCTGGCATCCCAGGGGCCAGAGGACAGCGTGGTCCAGCCGGGGACGCAGGTCTTAAAGGTCGAGCTGGACCTAAAGGAGTGCAAGGTCCATCTGTGAGTAACATCTAGGTGGAGGGTGATCTATACAAAACATTACTTCTGTTGAGATGTTCAAACTGCTTTCAGTCACAAGTTTTTCTGTTTTACAAGATTCGTAAAATATTTTTCTTTTTTCTGTTCAAAATGTTTTAATTAACCAAATTAAACACTGAAACAATATTAATTTGCAACTACTGTGAACACCAGTGTTCAAAAACACTTCAAATTTTTCAAGAAAAAAAGGAAATCTACGGATGTTCAGATGTGAGAATTTGCTGTTTTTCGCCGCTAAGCTGAAACATCTCTGTTTTCATCTTAAGTTAAACTTGAAACACAGTTAAACCCAGTTAAAAACTCCATCTTGGTCGTAATAATGTATTCTAAATAATTTGCCATCTCCTGCCTTATTAAAAAGTGGAACTAACAGTCTCACCGAAACTTATTTCCCTGACGTCATTTCCTTCCTGGTTGCATTATTTTCACTTCAGTTAGTCATTTTGAAAAGACCAAATGTTATATGAAAATATTAAGCTGCTTATATTATTTTACTTTTTATACCTCTCCCAAACAGAAGGCTGACAATATCACAGAAAAAATTACTGCTGGAGAAATCACAATAATGTGTCTTCTTAAGAGCTGGGCCTCAGTCTACTCAGATCATTAATAATTACAATGAATTACCATTTCTACTTAATGTGCACAATATTTTCATGACTAACTTATCATTCGTTTTGTATCTTAAACATCAGAGAGGTTGGTCCAACATCCAACAGCTCCAGTGAGGCAGCATCAGATGTCTCATTTTGTCTGAACATGATCAGTTTGTTATCTTGTTCACACTTGAAGAGTAAGACGATAGCTTCTTGTTGTAACGCTGGAGTTTTGCAGCAGTGATGCAGAGAATTAGTTTTGTTTTTTGTCCTGCAGGGTCCTGGGCTTACTGATGAGCAGGTCTTGCAGCTCTGCAGAGGTGTTGTCACAGCTCAGATCTCTCAGTATGCTTCTTCAATCAGAGCCAAGTGCTCTCAGGGCTGTCCCATCAACAACCGGACACTCATTGGGCCCCCAGGAGCTCAAGGACCATCAGGACCACCAGGCAAAGCTGTAAGTCCCTCTTCAGTCTTTTTATTATTTATTATTTATTTGTCATTATAATATTTACTGTGGGATAAACTAAACTGGATGTGATATAAACTCTGGGATGTCCTGCCCTTATACCTATTAGTATTTTAATATAATTTCTGCCTTCATCTACCAGGGTAAAGCAGGAAAACCTGGAGCAGAGGGAGCCAGAGGTGTTCAAGGTGACAGAGGACTGGAGGGACAAAAGGGAGCGCCCGGTGACAGAGGCAAGAGAGTTTCCTACTATTGCCTGTAGTAGTGATTGCTTTATATTTGTGAAATTCTTGGATGTCGGCATATTGAGCTTAGGAGGGCTACTTGACACTCCCTTGACCGAATAAATACCTATGTTGTCTTGATGCATTCTCAATCATCCAGGAAAGTAAATCTCCAAAAGTTGATTCTGTTCATCTGGACGTAGCGTTTTGTGGGAGAAACGTTTCGTCACTCATCCAAGTGACTTCTTCAGTCTCAGCTGACTGCAGGTTTCCCCAATCTTATAAACAGTATATTTGCATAACGACTGAAACCAGCCCACTGAAGGAACAATGGGCTGGGAGGTACTCATGGCCATTGATCAGTGGTCTTTGATCAGTGGGTTTTGGTCAGTGGTTGTTGATCAATGGTCATGAGAATTTGCATAATTAAGATTAAGGAACTGACCTCCCAGCCCATTGTTCCTTCAGTGGGCTGGTTTCAGTCGTTATGCAAATATACTGTTTATAAGATTGGGGAAACCTGCAGTCAGCTGAG
>VUQG01020192.1:0-20454 GCA_015106755.1 Etia nguti
GCTTTTGTTTTTTTGTTTCTGCATATTGTGTTAGGCAGTAGCTAATCATTAAAAAAAAAAAAAGAAAAAAAAAAAGAGACAGTTAAAACCAAACAAACACATAACAAACAAAAGCAGCTTTTGTGCTCGCTGCAGTCTTCGTGCTCGCTGCAGTTTTCATTATGGATCACGTCTTTGTAGTACAGTAATATAAAGGAGACCCGAAACACTAAAATTGTGTTTTCTGTCTGTTATGTATCCACGGCTTGCATGCGTCATATAGCGGGCAATGATTCTTCCCCCCTCTCCAAAGCTCCATATTTAAATGTAATGAGGGCCAGAAATATGCAGAACTACAGAACAGAAGAGCTCAAGCTTTGGCACTGCACAGACAGCTGATGCAGTAAGTAAATCTGGCCCTTTCTGCAACTTGTACTCTCTACAGCATGATATGATGCTAAAACAGCCGTAGACTGCTTAAATAAAAGCATGAGTAACATTTGTTTTTCTACATAGGTCTCAGTGACACAAACGTCTCTTAACAGCTCAAACCAGCAATGCTATTTAAGTATCTTCTGAAAAGGGGTTATTATTCACTCTGTTTTTCATCACACTGCTATTTTTATTACACAAGCAAAGAAATGTGATAAATGTGATGTATGACTTTCACTGAATAATACTGCTCACCTTATTACCTTAAACATTTCTAAAGGTCAAACATAAGTAAAGATGCTGCCACTAAGACACATGCTGTTGATCAGAGTTCAGAGATTTCCTCAGCTTGTGTTTAGATTCAAGTTGTCATGCTCTATAGTGCACAACACAGGGAGGTAGAACTACAAATGCAGTACAGTTTCTGTTTCAATCATTCACATCTGGCGGGCTGCGGAGCTTTTCACTGTGACAGTAATCCCTTGTATGAAACTCTGCTTTATTTAACACCGTTTGCCAGAAGTCATTCTGTCATTCAAACGGTTCTCTCACAGCAGGAGCTCTGTCATTTTTTTCCTTCTGCTCTGTTCATTTACTGCATTAAGCTAACGTTGATGCACAAAGCTACTGTTGATATTAACTCTGAGTGTACTTCAAAAGCTAATCATCGCTGCATACAGCAGCTTAGTGCGGCACAAAAAAACAATACAAACACCTACATAAGCCACTGTGTGTTTCTTGTGTTGTCTGCCTGCATTCCCGCAGGTCACTGAATTATTTTAACTGAAGCTTATGCGAAGTTCAACAATGTGTGTTTAAAGGGGTTTAGATAAGATTTGTTAACAATTTCAATAATTAAAATAAAACACGGATTACTGATAAAAGGAGGAAAAAGTGTAAGCTGTAAAGTAAATTGATGTTATCTTATGAAACTAAGATCTTTACAGCTTTACTAGGGTTTACAGTCACTGCTGCCATTTTGGACTGTTATTTCAGGGTTGCTGGGACTGCTCGGACTCTCCGAGTTGGAAACCCAAGTTGAGGAGGCATTCCAGAATTAAATTCTGACTCTTTCAGGAACGAACCAAAAGTCTCAGAATGCTGCACTCTGTACAATTAGAGAATCTCTGAGCTCCAAAGTCTCACATGCACATACACTTTTGTCTTCATCTCAAAGTCACAAATAAATAAAAATCAAGTGGTGCATGACAAGCTGAAACGACAACAAAGGTTGGCATGCACTGGCGGCACTTTTGGCACGCACTGCTATTCAGCCAGGAGACAACAGTAGGCATAAGCTAGGTGTAAGCGTTCACATGCAGTCAGGTCTACATATTTTTGGACAAGGACACAGGCTTCAGAATTTTTCTTCTGGACACCTCCACGGTGGATTTAAAATGCAGCAGTCTAGAGCTGACTAAAGCGCAGATCTTTCTGTTTTAGTTAAACTAAAATATTACATTAGTGGTTTAATAACAATTTAACATAATCCATCCATTTACTCAGGCTTTGAAACTGACTGGGCAAATAACTGACAGGACCATTTTATGTTAACAAGGTCTAGAGTTCATTGAATCTGAATTTGGCAACTGTTCATTGGAAATTCCAATATGTAATCAAACAGATGTCAATGCAAGTGAACGAAGCAGAAAGCAAAAACCAGAACACACGTATCCGTGAGAGAGCAGAAACTTCATGAGCAGCAAATCAGCAGTTTGCTACATTGTTAGAAAGACTGAATGCACTCATGAGCACTCTGAGTGCTCTGAGAAGATTCCTGATTTGAATCTTCCACCTGGAAGCTCTCTCTGTGGAGTCTGCATGTTCTCCCTTTGTTGGTTCTCTCCATGTACTCCATCATCCTCCAACAGTTCAAAGACATGCATGCCAAGTTCAATAGTGGTTCTAAATGAGCTGTAGATGAGAATGTCAGTATGAATGGTTATCCGTGAGTTAGTCCACGGTGTGCAGGATGTAACCCTGGCTCTTACCCTGTGACACCTGGGACAGGCTCCAGACCCCCATGACCACGAATTTGTATAAGTGGTAAAGAAAATGGATGGATGGCACTGGTAAAATCACCAACACTCAAATCTGAAACTGCGATTATGTACAGAGGCAAAATGACACAACTGTGCTGCTATTCCAGCTTTTACGGGTACGTCAGTATGTATGCAGCAGCGGCAGCGACAATTCTCGTGTGCGTCTCATAAGGGACAACAGACAAAGCATGTTGTACAGTTGTGCACTGTACCAGTAATCTATGTCAGTTTCAATACTGATCCCAGCCAATTGAAAGCCAGAGCAGTCTGAACAACTGTCTGGCACTCTAATAGGATGTGACAGGGATGCCGGATTTGCAACCCGAGAAGCACCTCACCTCTGGAGTTTGGGATGCCGGCGGAGTCTTCATCTTCTGTTGTGCCATGAAGCGGATGAGAGAATTTGTCTCTGGGGAGCCCCGGACGCCAACACTGGACCTCCGTCTGGCTTTCAGCTGTGCTAGACGAGACTTATCTATAAGGAGAGAGAGAGGCTTGGTGCTAGACTAACACTCGATTGAGTCCATATACAGGAAATATAAACCTGCTTTGGACAGCTGTTGTACAACTTTACTTGCTCTCCACCAGTTTAAATGCAACAGCAGCTGCAGCCAAATAAAGAACCTTCCTCTCTCACCTTTGCGGTTTGACGATGCTGCTGGAGTAAAACTCTGCACAGAGATGCCAAACTGACTCGGGGTGAGCTCAGAAAAATTCAGGGGGGCTGAGGTTTGATTTAAAACTGAGGGGGTGTCCTCTACTGAGGGAGGCGACGCGTCTCCCTCCTGATCACCCTCACAGGCGGCAGTGGTGATCTCCTCTGTAGCCATCTGCAATGAGAACATAAGCACGACTTATAAATGAAGTGCAAGAGAACCACAAGGACAGGTAGACGATGCTAGAGGAAACATGGATAACAAAAGCACGCTACTCAGTCACATGCATTTCCATAACAAATGATTCCTGATGAAACGCGTGCTTTTAGACGAGTGCCGAGGAACAGGATTTCACCCGTTACAAAAAGAAATCCCTTCAGGGTGGATGCTAACACAGCCAAACACATGAAGATTTACTCAGGAGCATTTGCACACGCTCCACAATAAAACCGTGTAATGAGTAATGAACTAGAAATGGTCAGGAGCAGTCCGAAAGCTGCAGTCACATTCCTGTCTGCCTGGGTTAGCACTGGAAACGGGCAACAAAATATTAAACCCACACGAATGTTGGTTAACGCTAGTTTGTGAAGGCTTTACTCGTCGCTGGCTAACAGTAGTAGCAGCGGCGGTGTCATTACAGTGACAGCAAGTTTAAAAACTTACCTTGTTGATTTAGATAATTTAGTTGTCGCTCGTTAAAATATATATAAAAGCACACTCGGGTTTTTTTATGTTATAAAACCCCCACAAGTGTCTTAACGGACGTTTATAACAATATAAAAAGATTTTTAAAAAGCACAGAAGGCGATTCAAATCCCCCTCCACACCAGAGCCAGACACCGCGTATGGATCCCTCCGCGAAATTGTCAGCAACGTTCGTGACTGCACTTATAATTTTTTTTTTTTTAAACGTATATTGCTGGGAAATGTAAAATACGAATAAGAATGACTTAGTAAAAAAGATATTGGTAACAACTGTCAAAGTGTAGAGGCCTATAGAACTAATTTCCGTATTTTCGAGCGCTTTGAAAGCGGCCGGAACTCGTTTAATATGAATTGGCCAATTGAAATGAAAGAGAGATACCACGTGACCCTCTAACGTCAACAGAGAAAATAGGGTTAATATTAAAAAAACGTTTCTTTTACGAAGCAAACACTTGTTTGTAGCCTAGGAAAAGAGAACTTGCATTATTCACTTTGTTTTGAGATTATTATTATTATTATTATTATTATTATTATTATTATTATTATTTGTTATTCATTTTTATTTATCTTTTTTAAACAGCGTTCCTGCTGGACTCCTTAACTCTGTAGGACCCCATCTGCTGTTGGCTGCTCTGAAGCCCAGCAGCTGCTGGAACTTAACTGGATCTCTCTCAAATTTAAATATCCACTTTGTAGGTAGACAGGCTGCTGTGCTTTTAGCATTTTCTTCCTGAAAACTGCTTATTTATTTTCACACACATGATAAAGATGTGGGCTTTGAGTCAGAAACAGAGCATGGTACACAGGCTGCATCTTTCCACAGTTAAATTGTAAAATTGTGGTAAATTGGCCACAAAGCTTTCATTTACATTTATACACCACCAACAAATAAAAACAAAAGCCCAAAATTAATGCCACAGTGGGAAAAGCGATATTTAATGCATATTTCTTTATATTAACATATTTTTTGTGTGGTTTACAATGATTTAAAAGGAGGTTCAGTAAGCCTAAACAAATATATATACCCCAAACAGGTGGGTGAACAGTGATCTACTGCTGAAAAGCTCTGTAAACCCTTCCCACACACAAACAATCTCAAACACACACAGGGCTCCTCCTTTTGTGAGGTTTGAGAGTCTGTGGTGCAGCTGAGTACACTGAGATCAGATGCAACTGTGAGCCTCTTTCTACAGCTGGGACTGCCGACCACATGAAGCATGTGCCTTCTTCTGCTGACACCAGGAAAGGCTGTGCAAGTCAGGGAAGCTTCACTCTTGTTTTTGTACAGCACACAGGATGGGGGCAAGAACCACACTATATTTCCAAAAGTATTCACTCACCCATCCAAACTGAATTCAGGTGTTCCAATCACTAAAGCACATACTGCGCAGAGGTCACCGCCTTTCTGAAGAGTCAGTCAATACAGGCCTCCAAAGTAAACGTGGCCCTCTGATTAGCTCAAGAACAGTGTGTAGAAAGCTTCATGGAGTGGGTTTCCATGGCCAAGCAGCTGCATCCAAACCTTACATCACCAAGTGCAATGCAAAACATCGGATGCTGTGGTGTAAAGCATGGCACCACTGGACTCTAGAGCAGTGGAGTTCTCTCGAGTGACGATTCACATATCTTCATTTGGCACTCTGATGAAAGAGTCTGCGTTTGGCAGTTTGGTGTAAAATTTGGTGGAGGGGTTTTAAGGTGTGTTGTTGTTTTTGGGAAATGGGCTTAGTGGCAGTGAAAGGAACCCTTAACCTCCTAGGACCTGGCGTCCACATACGTGAACGTCACATTTTGGGTTGTCTAGACCACAATACTAAATTTAGCTCTACAAGGGCCTGATATCCACTTACGAGGACATTATACTGCCACTGTTCTATCGAAATTTAAAACAAATGTCCTCATATATTAATATTAGGCCCTTGTAGAGCAAAATCAGGTAAAAAGATCATTCTTGGCCGTGAACTCCTAATGTGAGTCTAATGTGAGGTCATCTGTTCAACACCTAAAGCCCAAATTGGGTCATGCAACAGGACGATGATCTCAAGCACACCAGCAAATCTACAACAGAATGGCTGAAAAAACAAGAATCAAGGTGTTGCAATGACCCAGTTGAAGTCCAGACTTCAACCCGACTAAGAGATTAAAGAGACAAACTCATATAATTTATGCATCGTTTATAGCGCCATTGTCAGGGATTAACAAGGGGCCTTTTTTTCATGGCTCAACACCAGAACAATTGCAGATATCCATTAGTTGCGGTACTTCAGCATCTAGCTAGCCCTACAGAAAAGGAGAAAGCATAAAGGGAGTAACATGGAAGGTAATTTCAAATGCAACATTTTATTAACTCAACAAATATCAGCAAACACACAAACTGTTTGTGTGCAGTTTGTTGCACACTGTGTCTGCACAGGTCAGCTGATTATGCCCTGTACATAAAGAAAATCTTCCAGAACCCAAAATAAAAGTCATCATGAGATGTAATCCTTTTCTTCACGCTGTACCCAATTTTTGGTTTAGGTGTGGAGGCAAATCGCCCTCTACAATGTAGGCGACAGAAAATAGAGCTACTTTTAAAAATTCTTCTTTTTCTCTGCTCAAGTTCTTAACTGATTCAAGCTGAGTACATATATTAGAAATAAAATGTAGACTAAAAAACGTTTGTATTCCCATGTGCTAATATTATTTTATTGTACTTCTACTTAAGTACAGATGTGTACTTTTGCCACATCTGCTTCTAAAGTTTGTTCTACAAGAGATTGAATTTTGGGGTGTACTTTGCTACTCACAGGATTGCATCCAAATTTAAAGTAATTGACTGTGCCAGTGCTCTGAAACTGAATGGTCATTGCCTTAAACCTTCTCTTCCCCATTCCTTTTTATATTATGCCTATGACAGTCTACTTTTACTCCCTGTCCAAAATAACAAACCTAAGACAGGAACTTGTTTATGTGAACATGTTATCGGTCCTTCATCTTTTTCTTCTTCATTCATATAATTTCACAGCATGGTGCTGGGATGGGATGACGGGTTCAGTGTACGGATGGTGTATTAAAGAAGTAGTCCGATTCATTAAGCGATGCAGAAATAATTGCCCCATCTTGTTGAAATGTTCTGATTTTCCACTCAGTTTTGTAATCAGACTGTAGTAATACAATAGTTACTCAGTAGTTAAATAATAACAACAGCATACATTTTTGGTAGGATCCCAAATTGTTACCTTGTTCCCGAATACCAACGTACATGGATGTGTTGGTATATATGTTTACTGTGATACTCGGTACTTGCGCTGTATGTTGCAGCTTGTCATGTAAACATGACCTAATATTCCTCTTGATGAGGTTTGTTGCATCTTCTTCCAACTTCACACTTTGGCCTTCACACTTTGCATATGACTGGGTATCATTAGCAATTTATAGTCAACAGCCTGTGACATGTTTTTTTTTAATCAAAATGTTCATGGAATCACACTCTCTGTTATGTTGATAAGCGTAAAGATTTAAGATTGGGTGGGGCACATGGGATTTCCTGTTTTTTTTAAGTGGGCCAAAGCACTCAAGTCTGGGAATGGCTGATGTAGGATATGTTCATAAAAAAATGCCTAAGAAAACAGAAAGTGTACATTATCCGTTTTTTAATAAAGGTTTCTGTAAATGGTAAAATTCAATTTACATGAATCAAATGCACCCCCCCCGCCCTCCCCCCCCCCAAACAAACCAGCTCACACACCTCCAGTAGATCTCTATCTTTATTTGTGTATGTCTATACACATATAAAAAATAAGGACATATGTACAATGGTAATAAATATCAACATGTTTTTACAAATGAAATAAGTTACTTAACATACTTTAAAAACAAACATAATAGACCAATAACAGAAAAGCAAAAATGGGACAAACTAAACCTTGGGTGGTAACAGAATAATACAAATGATAAAGCATGAAAACAGCAGAACTTAAAGCCTCGTGTGAGAGAAAATATTACAAGCAGACAAATGCACTGGAAGTGAAGAAATGTACATAAAATACACTACACATGCATTTTTTTTCCAAGCCTGAGACCTGTTATCTTTTAAGTTTTTGCAACATGTTATATTAAATAAAATTCAAATTGTTCAAAAAAGGAGAAATATTAAGACATAACCAAGTACCAGTGTAAAGAGATAATGTGTTCTTAGCTTTTGGCTTTTGGGAATTTAATACTATAACGTGGACATATTGTTTTTAATCACAGATTTGCTCCTGATACACCACTATTTATTTGGCTTTCAGGGGCTAAAAAAATTAAATAACAGTTTTGGTACATCATTCAGTCTTTCATTAAGTTAGGAGATAAGAAATTCAGCAGATAAATGACTGACATGTAAACAGGAAATAAACAGGAAGTCCATCAGTCTCAAGTCTTCTTTTTTCATTTTGCTCCAGGGGAAATTTAGCCATAGATAAAATATGAAAGGTTGCAGATATCATTTCAATTCAGCAAAGTGGACGGACTGCTGAGACTTAAATATCAATCCGGAATTGAATTAAATCAATATTTCAACAAGAACAAAAGCAACTGCAGTCTACTTTGGCTTTTCCAAAAGGTGAAGAGGCTTAGAAAAGGTAAACATGTTGAAATGCAGCAATGAAATCCTGTACAACTCTTGAGCCATAAAACCAGAAATATGTTTTCTTTTCTTTTTTCAAAGAGAGCATTAGTGTTGCACAATATTAGTGTCTGTAAAAGTCCAAAAATGATCAAACAAAATGATGTACAATGATGATCATATCAAAGATGTACAGTCCACTCGCAGAGAATCATGCAACACTAGGATGGAGTGCTGACGGCCGACTACCTCTTCAACCTTGGGATCATTTTAATATTCTACATCTCTCTCAAGGCTCTGTACACAGAGGGGCAAAAACACATGTTTTTTGTCCGTCCCCTTCTTTCTTGCTGTGCTCCTCTGGTCCCGACAGACACGTCCCAAAAATAAAAGCCACCCCCTGATGGAAAAAGCACAAAAGGAGGACAAAAACATGTAGAGTGAGTAACAGCAAACAGCTAAAAAAGTTATGCACAATATGACTTTGCCACGATCTGATCTATTGTTGGCTGTGCTTCAAAGTTTGCTTGGAAGTGGAACAGAAAGTATGTCAGAATATTTTTTTTCTGACATCATTACATCACCATGGAACACATCGTATTTTGGGCAACGTGACCTTTTGGAAAATTCAATAATATGGGCGCGGGCTTCGTGCTAAAACTTACGATAAATGGGATACAAAAACTTCCAGCAACTGTAATGATATGTAGTTATGTAGTTAGTTGTCTATTCTGAGCAGGAGATTGAAATGAAAAGACCCTCAAACTTGCAAGTACAGCAGAGGTTTTGAAACAGAGGTTTGAGGCAGAAAAAAAGGCCTTCCTTGGGTCAGTTTATTTTGATGGCTGTCACACTGGAGGATTTTCTCTTTAATAAACTGCTCTTGCCACAAGCTTCAGGCTGTGTGCGGCCCCTTTTCTTATCTTTTGCCAGGGAGATAGCTTTTCAGGTGCACCTGCACTTCAAGACTTGCATAAAAGAGCACACAAGGACAGCTTTGATGGAAAAAAAAACACAAGCTGGTAAAATGGGATGGATAGACCTTTTTGAACACATTTAGCTTTAAACCAAAGCATTGGACATATGCAAATTTTTACATGATGATGGCACTAGTGGCGTCCAGTAACGTTAAACAAAAGTCCCTACATGAGAACCAAATCTCATGATAAATGGCTGCTGTTGCCATGTCTACACCAGCTTATTGGAATAAACCAGGCCGGGCCTCAGGTCGGTAATACCGAACTATTCTTATACTGTAGTGATACTATAACATTGGTCTTGAAATATTTGGCATGAAATAGAAACTGAGTGCAGTTGTTACTAATTAAACCAAATAAAGGATGTGCTCTGTTCTATTCAGGTACGGGTTGTTAATTAATCCAGTCAGTAACACCTGTGACATCTGTTAAAATGGTCTTTGGTAATGGACTATTACTGTTTACCACTTTAGCAGTGGAAGTTCAGTTGTTTGCTTTCAAGCAAATATGAAACCCATAAGAGAAGTTTTGCTTTATTTATCACAAAGCAGACCGACTGCGCTCATAGTTACAAGAATTTCCCAACTTTTTGGCCAGTTTTGTTTATCCCAAAGGCTAAGTTGCAAACTTTTGCACTAGAAAAACAAAGCCAATGCTAAAGTGCATTTCCTCTAAGGGTACAAAAAAAAGTTTTTGGCCTCTAAGCATAGATTGTCCTATGACAACAACTGTAGAGGGTCTAAAGCAGAGGTGTCGAACTCCAGGCCTCGAGGGCCGGTGTCGTGTAGGTTTTAGATGTTTCCTTGATCCAACACAGCTGATTTAAATGGCTAAATTACCTCCTCAACATGTCTTGAAGTTCTCCAGAGGCCTGGTAATGAACTAATCATTTGATTCAGGTGTGTTGACCCAGGGTGATATCTAAAACCTGCAGGACACCGGCCCTCGAGGCCTGGAGTTCGACACCCCAGTCTAAAGCTATTCATAACTCATCTATCTGGATTTTGTGAAGGCCTGTAGCTATCACCTCTGCTAATTCGAGTCACCAAACCTCTTAAATGAGTTTGTGTTGTTGGTGCCTCGAGAAGTATTGGTCTACCGCGTGGTACAGGAGTCTTCGTGCCTGTGCTTGGACATAAAATCTACAAATGTAGCTTGGTTAGCATTAGTCTGCTAGCATTGTTAGCACTTTCCAAAAACCTAATAGCTAATCACATTTCTGGTAGAGGACAAAAAATGTTAGCAAAATGTGTCTGCAAACCAGTGGGAAATATCATGGTAACTAGATCCATCAGTCCAGTAGAAAATAACTAGTTTGGCCTTTCATGTAATATTAACTTTCTGCCAAAGAAAATGTAAAACAAATTCAAGTTCAAGATGTTCCAGCTACATATTTTTGGGCTGCACTTGGCATTTGTGTATTTAGCAAGCTTTTTAACCTTTGGTGAGAGCTGGCACAGTTGTCCTGCTTTCAGCATCAAAATTAACAGACAGACGTGAAAGCGGTATCAATCTTCTCAGTTATTTAATAAAACCCTTTTCAGACAGACACCTTATTGGGTTCATCAATCTCTTAGATTGGTATGCGGTTGTGAGGTGATCTTGTGTGTGCCTATCCATTTATGCAAATGTATGCAGTTTAGACTTTCACCATACCTAACCTGATATTCAACAGGCAACAAACAGTGAAGCTTACTGTACTTTTCAGTGTTTTCGGTCACAGGAATACTGTTACTATGGTGGATGCTCATATAAAACATGTCCACACTTGGTCAGTGTATTTAAAAGACACGGTTGTCAAACGTAAAGCCCGGGGGCCGGAATTGGCCCATTTCCAAACCAGCCTGCATGACTGTTTTGGAAAATGTGAAGGAGTATAAGGCAGTTTAAGATAAATAAGGACTTTGAACTATGATTCATCCAAAGCTACTTCAGTAGAATTCATAAATATAAGCATTGCTTTGGGAAAACAGTATAATAGGGCTTCTTTAATAGTAAGGAGAGCATGTTTGAAAGCACCTTAAGTGAATTTCCCAAAATGTTGAATTATTCCTTTAAGAGACACCCTGGGCAACCGAAGTGTCAGAGAAGCCAAATAAATAAGCTAAATAATTTGCAACACTACACTGAGCAGCAGCAAGAGCTAAAAACTCTGAATTGGAAATCGTTTATGGCTATGACATTTCTTAAATCTGTTTTCATGGATTTAATTAAGCGGAACAATACCTTTCATTGGTTTATGGCCACTTCCTGTCTGGATCCACCCATTTTTGTCAGTACAGGCTCATTCAGTCTGTCTGTCCATCAACACTGTGTGTGTGTGAGTGTGTATTCTCTTCATGTCGTCATGTTTTACATTATTCTCCGTCTGTATAAGTCCACAGTAGCTCCGGGTCTGTCTCTGGGCGTCGGTAACAGGGAGGGGAGTTTCAAGGGGTTTAAGGATCCATCACAAACACACTGTAGTCCATGATGGTTGGGATTCAGAGGACTGTGATTGTGTCTGTGTGTGTGTAAAAGCGTGTGTGGGAGGGGTAGTTTCTTTCTTGGCAGTGCAAGTTACCACCCTCACCAAACACATAGAATATAAAGCACTTATTGAGACATCCACAGCGGTCGCAACAGCAAGGGCTCAGCTACATTCTCCATGCCAAATGTCTTCACGTCAACTTCGATTTGAAATCAAGTGTGCAATTACTGCTCAGCTGCTATGAGCTGAATGCAAATAGCCTTTGCACAAGTTTCCACAGAAAAAAAAAGTGCAACCAAAACACCTATCTGTCACACCCTGTGACTCTTAATAAATGTCATACGGAGTGCACTTGAAGCATATTGGACTTGAAGGTGTGTTTGAAGGTCACCATGCAGGGCCGTGCGAGGAGTAATGTAACGCCAGGAGCTTGTCCTCGCATTGTCATTCAAAAGTGGGGAGCCGTTAGTCGCCCAATGACTATTTGAACACTGCCGTATTTCTGGAGCAAAAGAATAACGAGAAATGTCTTAATTCAAAGCAACGGTCACATCAAATCAAAAAGGAAGAGATCGAAGTCTTTCTCGGTTGGTAAATACAAGGCGTGGAAGGGGGAAAATACAAACTGTCTCGAGAGACTGTCCTTCATTCAACAAAAAATAAAATATTAAAAAAACGTAGTCTTTTTCCATTTCATTTCTTCTCTTTGTCTTTCTCTCTCTCTCTTCTCTCCTTTCCATCCCGTACGAAGCTCAGGGACATGATTGTCGTCTTGCTTAGAGATTAGGCTTTTTTTTCCCTACCGCTCTCACACTCTAGGCTCACGAGTACAAAAAAAGGGAAGACACGCTTCCAGTTTTTAAGTGCAGTAAGCTGTAAAAGTCTCAAAGGAGCAGAAGGACAGAGAATCAGTTCAATATTTCCAGTTAGTTGCCCTTGTCGTTTGTCAAGTGGTTTGAGAACAGGGGCAAAACGCTTCGCTTGGTCCGCTCTTTGTAGAAGAAATGTGCCCTTCTGAGAACAGGTAACGCCATTTGTTTGATTTCCGTGCTCGAGGTGTTCTCCCCTGGGTTCGTCCTTTTTTTTTTTTCTTAAATACACAATGTACACAAGTGGCGGTTGCACAGTGGAAGCAGAAAAAGCCACAACCATGACTGCATGTTGTCCAAAACACAATAATTAGAAGAGTTCATGTCGCTCGAACACAGTGTATGAGTGTGTATATTTAACATGCTGTGTGCTATAAATGTCTAAAGTGAGCCAAACAGCCATTGGTGGAGCGAGAAAGAGGGAGAGAGAGAGCGCGGGGGGATCGACAGCATGTTGTTGCAAGAGAGAGAGAGAGAGAGCAGGCATCCTCGAAAGGACAGAGGTAGGTTGGTTGCTTAGTTTTTTTTTAAACTCGGGGAACGGAGACGGAAGAGGACAGGCCTAGACCGACGACTCCTCCGGGTTTGCGTCGGGGAGCACGCTTCTCTGCTGCAGGGTGCGTCTCAGCTCTTCCTTGAAGGGGCTGGAGTAGTCGTTCCCACCCATGCCGAGGCCTCCCAGCCCGCCGCCCCCAGCACCAGTCCCGCTAGCCCTTTCCTCCCCTGCTGTGCTCAGGTTGAGGCGGATGTAGCCGTTGCTACCGGAGCCTCTGATGTTTGTGAGGCTGAGACGGCTGGGGGAGTGGATGGGCTGGCCGGGTATGGCGCTGGGCGACGCCGTGCTGCTGACGCTGCTGGGCCCCAGGGCATGACCGGGAACGATCTTCAGGGAGCCGTCTGAGTAATAGTAGTTGGCGCCCGTCTCCCAGAAGCGGTCTTCATCCGTGGGCATCTTGCTAGGCACAAAGGTGGGCGGCTCCTTAGGCAGGGTGATGGGGTATACGAGGGTGCTCTCGAGAGGCTTCATGTCAGCTCCCTTTCCCAGGGCCAGCTTCAGCCTCCTGCGTAGGTACAGAGCTACAACGAGAAGCAGCAGGCACGCTGCTCCGAGCGTGATGACCAGCACCCAGAAGAGGCCCATGCTGCTGTCCGGAGCCCGTGCTTCCATGAAGACTGGAGCACTGGCTACCACTGCCACCTGGTAGCGCTCTGTCTGAAACTTGACTCCCTGCTCCTCAGAGTAGCAGATGTAGCGGCCGGCTTGCATCTGGCCCGCTTCAGGGATGATGAGAGCTTTGAGGGTCCGGTCGAAGCGCGGCCCTCCTGCCTCGGGATCACCCAGCTGAAGTTCACGGTCGTTGAGAACCCAACAAGGCTGAGCCAAGTTGGAGACCAACTGGCAGGGCAGCACCATGTCAGACCCCACCACTACGGTGACGTTCCTCAGACGGGAGTGCTCTGCACAGGAGAGGTGGAGGAGGGGCGGAGGGTGCAGAGAAGAGAAGACAAGAGTGGGGGTTAAGTGTCATCCATAATAAATCCATTTCATATTCTGCACTAGCCAGCTCTCCTGTGCTTAATTCAATTTATTCAGCTCAGTTCAAATGTACTCGCTGAGTCCATTCTCTTTACTTGCTGATTTGCTCCTGCACTGACAATCAATTCCCACAAGGGGCCACTAGAGAGGTGTGAGCACCACACTCACCAGGGCTGGGGATAGAAACTGGCTTATCAAACTTGGCTTTTCCCCGGTTGAACCTCTCCAGCATAAGGTCCTGTGAGAGGGAGGAGGTGGACCTGGAGAGAAGAGGGCAGAAAGCAGAGAGGAAGATTAATAATGTTACAAAAAGGAACCAAGAACATTTTAGTAGTGGAAGAAACATGCACAGAATAAGGGGAATCAATAAAAATGCACAGAAAAATAGTTTTTCCTACAGTTTAACAACAAAATGTATTTAATTAGACAGATATTTCAGTAGAAATAAAATAAAAACTGGCCAGAGGTATGTAATAGTACGGAAAGCCAAGGTTACCTCACAGCTTCAGGCTGAAAGTCTAAAAATTTTATTTTATAGGATTTATGCATTTCACTGGCAAATGAAGGAATCTCTGTATCTCTGTATGTATGTGTATGCATGGACTAGTTGTAGTAATAGGATTCGTAGTAGTTTTTGATTTTTTTTTTCTATTTCTAGATCGATCAGTGTCAAAAAAACTAAAGGATACAAAAAGGCAGCAGCCATAAGAGCCCTGTATCTTTATTTTCAAGTTTCTTTAACTAAAGATGTGATGATGAAATTAAAAAAATCAGTGCAAGCAAACTCAACCACATAAAAAAACAAAACAAAAGTTCTTTATAGTTCTGTTGAGTTCATATACACTGAGTTCTTTTGCTGACTCACAGTTACTGTGATTACTAAGCAGTTTTTGAGTCTCTGAAGACTTTTTAGCTGCCGGTTCCTTGACAGATTCCTGATGAGAGGAGATGATTTGCAAGGTGCACAGAGACACACTTGCAAATCTGGGACAAACACGACACAAGAACCCGAGGCGAGCTGAAAAGAGAGGAAGTCTAACTGGCTGGTGTCAGATGTCGTACCGACTCGTCACAAAGGGATATAACCAGCTTGAACTTTTCTTAAGAGCGTAAATTAGAGCCATGTCACTAGTTGACCGGACTGGTGGCGATGTTGAGATGAATCAGTGGGAAAAAGATATGATAGTTTTCCTTATTAATTATAATTTAGAGCGGTGAAGTGGAAGATAGATGCAATCATCATTAGATAATGATAATTAGATAAATGAAATCAGCCTGCTCCGAACAGGCACTTTTAGAGCGGGCACTGGAATATTCCGATTAGTAAAACAGTTAAAGGGGTACATTTTGTTTCAAGGGTGATTCAGATGCTTGTCTAACATTTGTACATCAGCAGATTCCTTTAAAGCAAATCATTTTTTCAGTATAGTATGGATGGATGGGTGTACATAGGTACTAGTCTCACCCTCGGTGGAGGTCGATGCGGACGCAGGCCCTACCCTCGCTGTCCCAGGCGCAGTAGGGATCTCGGGCGAGCAGACAGTCTGGCTGAGACTGATAGCGGCTGCAGTTGGCCAAGGGCAGCTGGAGAACCTCAGAACGAGATCCGATGTACAAGTACTTCTACAGAGAGGCGGAGAGAGAAGAAGAAGAAGAAGAAGAAGACAAAGTCCAGATCCAGAAGAAAGATAAACAGAGAGAGAGGGAGAGAGTGACTCAGTTAGGGGTTAGAGGAGATAATGGGATAATCACTCTCAATTACAATAACATTCATCCCCCCCCCGACCCTCCTCCAAATCCAATCTAGTTTGCACTCTTTTCGCAAAATGCTGTTATAAAATGTCTGATCGCAGCTAAGCCAGCATTAATGAGATAAGCACGAAGCTTTAGGGCCGGGAACGCCCCTGTCGGAACGCCATCGATCGACGGAAGCGCTGCTGTAGAGCCGCGGGGACACAGCGGCCGTCAGCACACAGGCTCAGATGACAGGGCAGAGAGGCCAAGAAAACAGAAGGGCCAAGGGTTCAATTCCCCGCTGTGGTGAAGGATTGTAATGACTGTTATTTGGGAAGAGACTTTCGGATTCATCAGGCAACGAATCATCACAAGACAAAGCAGCACTGCTACCACTGGATACCAATGAGCAAATGATGAGACAACAAAGAAGGAAAAAAAACGGATTCAAAAAACATGCTGAAGGAGTGTCATCAGAAGAAGAGAGAGCAACCAGACAGGAGATTCCCAAAACAAAAAGGAACTTTGTAGCCGCCCCCCCATCCCCGAGAGACCATTAAGTTTTCTCATCTCTCACAAAGACAGAAAACAATACACCTAGGAGTGTGTGGTGCCATGGAAACAGCTGAAAGTTCAAATTCAAATAGTTGAGTAAAAGAAGAGGTGAATTAAATGTGGTCTGTCCTGACTTTCTTAGTGTAAATGTATCGAGACACCTGCTTTCCAAGTGTGCAACAGAACCAAATGCAGACGTCACTTCGCCAAATGCACTGCTAGAGTCTTTCTGCTTTGTCCATTCTGGGCTACAGTGAAGACATAGCAGTCTGCTCTGAAGCAGAGGACACACTCCCTGGTTGTGGTGAAATACTCAGTTTTGCTGAGTAGAGTGACCCAGAAGTATGTGCATGTGAGCCACAGTTAGAACAGGCTGAAATCTATGAATGCTATGGAAAGGTGCTTCTGTGTGTCCTTTTTTCCCCCTCGTTTGGCAGAGGATACAGTGGACTTCCTCTATGGAAATGAACACTGTCCCACAAATCAAAGTGACAACATATATTGTGTAAATTGCTGGTGTGTTTTCTACTTTATACAACAGCTTACCAATAAGCTATTGAAAAAAATAGGACCATTATACGACTTTATTCAAATGCTTGTTATGAAGTCGTTGCCTTGTGTGAAGCACATCATAAGGCAGGTTTAGAGAAGGACTCCATAAATAAGGATAATGATCAAAGAGTAGTTTGCATAGGTTGTGTCCTCATTTTGGTTGCTGCTGTATCTGCAAATTTTTGTATCATGGCTTTTATTTTTGTGCTTTTTCCATTTTACTTCAGAGATGCTAAGTGATATGATATGAAGACCTCATTCTAAAGAGACAGAAAAGGAAGTTACAGGTGAACTGAATACTAACTGTGAATACTGTCTTTCATTTGTGCTAACAGAACCCACTGCATCCAACACACTGCTCCTTGAAGGCATATTTTAAATCTAAATCTGAGCCTGAACTAAATGAAAGCTGAGTGTTTTAAAGGGGCACCGAAGCGATTCGAGGTGTCAGCGTGTTCCAGCAAGTGCTCGGCATGTGGCAACACCTAAAATCACCTTCCCTCCACACCTTTCCAATTAAGGGGCTGTATCCTACATTAATATTAACGCCCACTTCACACACCGATTAGTTAACGGCTTGGAGCTGAGGAAGGTGTCAGATGCTTCGAGCAACACTCAAACTACCAGCATGTTTCATGAGTGCAACACAAGTGTACTACTGTGAATGCCTTGCCGGAAACACAGTTTCAAAGTGTGAGCAGCTATCGCTGCATTTTAACAAAAATAAGACCGCACGGCATTTAGTATTAGTTATTAGGCATTATTAACTTTTAAGGGTTTAAGTAGGACTGGACATAGCTGACCCAGAGGTGGTCAAGATATGCTGTTTTATTCCTGGTTTGGGTCATCATGGGCACCCTGACTGGTCTGTGGCCATCCAGCCCAATACACAACAAAATGTGATGCACTCTGCATACTGATGTCTTTCCATCAGACCCAGATTTAAGTTGTCTGCAACTTGAGTTGCAGTAGCTCGTCTGTTGGATTGGACCACAGCCGCCGGCCTTTGCTCCCCATGTCTATCAGTGAGCCATTTGGATAGATACTGACCACTGCAGACCAGGAATACTTCACAAAAGCTGCAGTTTTGGAGATGTTCTGTCCCAGTCGGGTAGCCATCACAATCCCGCTTAAAACTCGCTTAAATCTTTACACTTGCACCATTTTTCCTGCTTCTAACACGTTAACTTAGAGGACAAAGTGTTCCCTTGTTAATATATCCAACCCACAAACAGATGCCATGATTGTTGGGATTTTCTCTGTTTTCTCTGTGTGATTTTAGGGTCTTTATCTTACAATATAAAGCACATTGAGGAAACTGTTGTTGTGATTTGGCTTGAGATCATCAGTTTTGTTCACTTCACATGTCAGCGGTCTCTCGCGAGACTTCTCCAAAACCGCAAAAAACTGTGTTCGCCTGCCGGGCTGTGTGAATGGACTTTGACGTATAAAAACGGTAACAACTGAAACGCATCCTGTTGCTGATTTCTTACCTTGGCGTGGGAGATGGTCAGGCTGTCGACTGGCTGGGCTGTTTCAAACAGCTGGATCTCCTCTATCACATGGGCCTCTGAACCCAGGATCACCACCCTCTGCAGCCAGCCCTCCGCTGCAGCACAGAGAGGAAGAAGAGGAAGAAGGTTTGAACTCACTTTACTTCTGTCCTATTCACATGGCAGTT
This sequence comes from Etia nguti, assembly GCA_015106755.1. Lineage (NCBI taxonomy): Eukaryota > Metazoa > Chordata > Actinopteri > Cichliformes > Cichlidae > Etia > Etia nguti. Next base: position 18,781 of record VUQG01020192.1, read on the forward strand.
TTAAATCAAGTTTACTTTGGTATAATAACCATTCCTCATCCCACATGGTATGCAGGAATATTTCAAACGAGCCCCAACACAGAAGACCCAGCACACCATTGACAGCAAAGCAGGGAATTTAAATATAAATCATACAATTTTGGCAAACATTTAAATAAATAAACCTGTGCCAGCGCTCCAGTTCATTTGTACCATAGTGATATGTTACAGTAAATTACCCCATGCACCTGTCACTGCATAGCCATCAGTTTAAATATTAATGATCAGCACACAATCACCTGTGACTGCACCGCAATTTACTTTATTATTAATGACATCCTAATATATTTACACACACACACACACACACACACACACACACACACACACACACACACACAGGAGCTCATTTAAATATTAATGATGAAATATGATAATGTACAGGCACTCCTTTGGTGCCAAGAATTTAAATATTAAAGCACAAGCTGCAAAAACAAACCAATGCAGCAAACACTTTCTTCAGTGGCAATTCATGAACTATTGATTGCCAAAGACACACTGAGTGTGCTGCTCAATTGCTCCTGGTTCATGCTAAGTGTCTGAAAAGCTAGCAAGGCAACAGTTAAGGTTTTATGCTAAGTTTTGACTTGCAACAGCAGGAAAAAAAACCTAAAACAGGTAAAACTAAACTAACACCACTGATCATATGTGCTTGCCCCTCAGAGATGTGCTGAAGAGCCGGTATACAAATAGAGAGAGGCCGTAAATGGAGCAGCTGACCTCAGTGCAGCTCTAAGTGGTGTTATTAATTACACCTGGGCTTTTCCTGATGTGACTTAAAACAAGGCCAGCTTCACTACGGGCCACACATCAGCATCACGCCAAGGGTCAGACATGCATACTATACTGACATGCTTTAATTGAATAGAAAATTGAAGGCCTGCATTGTTTTCAATTGTAATTCAGCTCATGAAAAGGTTGTTTTGTTGACCAGTCAACAAAATCGTGCACTTTAACTACAGTTTTACAAGTAGACGATCATAAGGCTGTTATATTGCTACATCACAACAACCTGTATCACAAGTCTCGATATCACAGCTGCACTCATTATACTGTGTGCAATAATGGCCTTTTTATTTTTTTGTCGCTGGAATTTTTTTTTTTAAGTTTCACGTAACCTGCTGAATGGTTGCGTTGGAGGTATCATAATTGACGATGTAGTAAAACTTCCAGATTTCTCCCAGAACCCCCGACTGGGCTGTTTCGCCTACCTTTACAGTCTCCTGTAGTTTTGGTTTAAACACTTGGATACTGAAGAACGCTTCTTTCCAGTTGAGTAACTTTCTGCCTGTTTCCTGTCTGCTGTTGTGTAGACTTAAAGAAAAAAACCTGACACAAATATGTTCTTTTCGAACTGATACTGTCTCGCAGCAAATAGATACACGGGCCTCTCTTTTCACTCTGTAATGAAGTTCTCAGTCCCACACCTCTCAGTCCCGAGATTGCCTGCCTTCAGCATCAGCTTTCGGTTTGGTCCAATTTGGTGTTTGCTAGCATGTGAACCTGCAGGTGCAAAGCTGTCGTGCAAATCTGCTTGGTTTGGTGTTTGGTGCAAAGGGTGTGCAGAACATTTCTACAAGTTTTTTTTGGAAACCTTAACATATATGCAAGCTTTAAATTTTATAATTAAAAAAT